>JALIZH010012579.1:0-103216 GCA_030522465.1 Rhipicephalus appendiculatus | reverse complement strand
CCCCAACGAGCAACTGGTATTTGAAATTGCAGAAGAGGAACACCGCTTACTTGGGAAAGGACATGAAATATCGTTTCAATGGCTCCCAAGTCACTGTGGGATTATCGGCAATGAACGGGCCGATCGAGCTGCCCGTTCAGCCCATGGAGAAAACAGACATATATCAATACCGCTATCTAGGACTGACGCTGCATGGAAGCTCCGCGTGCTTGCACGCCAGTGCATCACATCACAGTGGAACGAGCCGCACTTCAAGCACGCAGGGCTATATTCCCTGGATCCAACACTCAGCCTCCGAATTCCTCCAGGACTACGCCGACTTGACGCGACCCTTTTATGTCGATTATGGTTGGGTGTCGCATTTACGCACGCGTACGCGTTCCGTAAAGTGATGGCCGACACCGCAGCATGTGACCACTGCGGCAGTGATGAAACTATTCACCACGTTCTGTGTGAGTGCCCACAGTACTGTTTACAGAGACAGTCGCTTCGCAACGCACTTGATAAACTGGACGACCAAACTCTTTCGGAAGAACGAATCCTGCGCCATCGACCGGACCCAACGTCTCAGAAGAAGGCTGCGAAAACGCTACTGCGCTTCCTGCGTTCAAGTGGCCTTTCTGAACGACTTTGATTTGAACGTCGTGCGTTTGCGTCATGTGTGCGTGTTTTTTTTTTTTTCGTTTTTATTAAGGGCGAAGCTCCTTATGGCATCACCTGGGCGGTTCTCGGTTGTCCATGCATCCTGAGTAGCCAGTAGGCACTGGATTTTGACCTCCAAGGTAGTGCCTGTGTGAGATGTCTCCTGTGCGTGATTAAACAATAAAAAAAATTCACAGCGTACATGTAAAATTAAAGTGAGCTGCAAGTCGCCATGACTCATCGACCCTTTAGTATAAACGCGCCCGATCTCACGTAGTTGATGATGTACTGCGCAGAATTCGCGGAAGATTACCGGTTTACCCACGAACCTCCGAAGCTTCGCCCACTCATCATCATTCACTCCGTGGATATGGTGTCGTCATCTCCAGTTCTCGTCTCGTTTCCGAGAGGGCGCTGTCCCATAGACATGCGTACAATATGGCGGTTGGGTGAAAGTACGCTAGATGGCGTTGGCGGTGCAGCTGCTCTCCGATTGCGCGGGGATCTCTCATTCCCCGGATCGCCGTACGAGTGCGCTTGCCGGATCGTGCTGCTTGGCGGACCATGGACGACGACCGGTCGTTGAAGTTTGAATAAAATTTCACACACACTATCGCTTTGATTACTGCTGGGCGAAACCACTGAAGATTTCATGGTGTAACCATGATTGCTTCAGTCACCATAACTCTCATCGATCCTTTAGTATAAACGCGCCCGATCTCACGTCGGTGATGATGTACTGGGCAGAATTCACGGAATATTCACGGTTTACCGATGAACCTCCGCAGCTTCGCCCACTCATCATCATTCACTCCGTGGATATGCTGTGATTTTTTTTATTTCTCTCTCTCTGTCCTCTTTACAACCCCTATTTCCCCACCCCTGTGTAGGGTAGCCAATCGGTTACTGTACCAGGTTAAACTCACTGCTTTTCCCTTTTCATCTATTTTTCTCTCTCTCTCTCCCTCGTCCTGGGCACATTGGGCAGCATTGTCGGCGAGGTGGTTACCACTGATCCCACAGTGGCCCGGTAGTCATTCCAATACTATGTCGGGAACGGTAAAAATTGAAGGACACTTTGTACATTCCAAAGTGTGTTCGGCGAAAGCGTGTGGCCATTCCACTGAATATGCCATGTCTTTTACCTTTTACACTCTCAGTGGGATAACACACAAACCGAATGTGTGTGCGTTTTTTTTTAATTTTTTACCGCAAATCGCAGCGAGACGCGAAGCAGACGGACGAACGGACAGACGGACGAAAGGACGGGCCGACAGACAGACGGACGGACGGACAGACGGACACACGGACGGACGGACGGAAAGACGGACGGACAGATGGACGGACGGAAAGACGAACAGATGGACGGAGAGACGGACGGACGGACAGACGGACGGACGGACAGACGAACAGACGGACGGACACACGGACGGACAGACGGACGGACGGAAAGACGAAAAGACGGACGGACAGACGGACGGACGGACGGACGGAAGGACGGACGGACGGAAAGATGAACAGACGGACGGACAGACAGACAGACGGACGGACGGACAGACGGACAGACAGACGGACGGACGGACGGACACACGGACAGACACACGGACGGACAGACGGACGGACAGACGGACGTACGGACAGACAGACGGACGGACGGACACCGGACGCCGGATGGACACTGGACGGACGTCAGCATGAGACATTAAAGGCTTTCGCCTTAATAGTGGCTGCGGGAAGCTCCACCGTCAGCTTGCACTGAATGCGGCGCAGATGAAACCCTTTTAGATGTGAAGCATCTTATTGCGAAGCCTAATCCGGTGGTGGTGGTGGTGGTGTGCCGCGTGACCACCCTTACTGCGCATGCGCAAACCCTTTAAAAAAATAAAAATAAAAAACCTCCTCTCCCCCTCTCTCTCTTCTAGGCATCCCTCCCCGCGGCAACCACACCCTCACTGCGCATGCGCCTCCCCTCCTCTCTCGACTCCTACGCTCCCCCTCTCTCCTCTAGGCATCCCTGCCCGCAGCGCCCACACTCCCACTGCGCATGCGCGTCCCCCCCTCTCTCTCCTCTCCTACGATCCCCCTTTCTCCTCTAGGCATCCCTGCCCGCGGCGTCCACACTCCCCACTGCGCATGCGCGTCCCCCCTCTCTCTCCTCTCCTACGCTCCCCCCCTCTCTCGGCTAGCGACGCCGACGCAGGCAGCGTCTCCTAGCGAGTTTCTTGGTTGAAAAAAGCCCCCACCTCCCCCGAAGGGAATCGTGAGGAAATGCGAATGCATTTCGCGCGCTTCACTCCATTTATATATGGTGGTTGTGGTTTGAAGAAGGAAAAGGCGCCTAATTTCTGCAGCCCGGTCGGGAGCACGACGCAGCGCCTTTTTTTTTTGCTTTTTCTTGTTTTTTAACTTTTTGTATTTATTTTTTTTTAATTTTTTTTTTCATATATAGCTCCGCCGAGCTCCGCCGCAGACCGCTTTTAGTTAACGCGCACGCTGCGAATTTTTATTGTTCAACAACGCACAGGAGAAATCTCCCACCGGCACCACCTTGGAGGTCAAGATTCATTGCCATATATACGGGGTGGCCAGTGAACGGTTGTGCAGCGCGAGCAGTCGGTTTTTTCAACCAAGAAACTCGCTAGCAGACGCTGCCTGCGTCGGCGTCGCCAGGCGAGAGAGGGAGAGGGGGGAGCGTAGGAGAGGAGAGAGAGGTGGGGTGCGCATGCGCAGTGGGAGTGTGGACGCTGCGGGCAGAGATGCCTAGAGAAGAGAGGGGGGAGCGTAGGAGAGAAGAAGAGAGGTGGGACGCGCATGCGCAGTGGGAGTGTGGACGGCGCGGGCAGGGATGCCTAGAGGAGAGAGGGGGGGAGCGTAGCAGAGAGGAGGGAGGCGCATGCGCAGTGAGGGTGTGGTTGCCGCGGGGGAGGGATGCCTAGGGGAGAGAGAGGGAGAGAGGAGGTTTTTTATCTTTATTTTTTTTTTTGAAAGGGTTTGCGCATGCGCAGTAAGGGCGGTCACGCCGTACACCACCACCACCGGATTAAGCTTCGCCATAAGATGCTTCACATCTAACACCTGCCGGCGCGCACACCTCCTCAACCTATCCTCCTCCTCCTCCTCCGCGGACAACGCCAACGCCGCACAACGCCAACGCCGGATGCCTGACATAGCCCGACTATGAAATGCATTCGCATTTAAAAAACCGACTGCTCGCGCTGCACAACCGTTCACTGCCCCCCCCCCCCGTATATATGGCACTGGATCTTGACCTCCAAGGTGGTGCCGGTGGGAGATTTCTCCTGTGCGTTGTTGAACAATAAAAATTCGCAGCGTGCGCGTTAACTAAAAGCGGACTGCGGGTCTCTGTGTCCAGTCGGAGTCTTCTGTCTCTCATTGCCCATTAGCAGCGATTGGCATGTTCCAGTAGGAAACACCGCTCCATCACTGCGTGCTTTGCGCCTCCCCACTTTTCTCTCCTGCGCAACGCTGCGATGAGCGCCAGCGTCAACGCCGCCACAGTGTAAGCGTTAGCGCCCGCTGCTTCACATCTACACATGGTTCCCTTTAGCGGGAGATGGTGTAATTTTTCTTTGCAATCTATTAGTTTATATTTTAGAACGTCATATTTCGTGACGGAAATGCGTCAATGGAGCCGTGGTGGACCCTGGCATAAAACACTTTCGTGTTAAAACATGGTTTTCAGATAATCGAGTTTAAAGTAAGAAAACGGCTGAAAATTCGCACACACTTTGTCACAAACACCATTAAAGTATTTTATTTAGTAGCTACAAGCTTGGTAATCATTGCTAAAGTCAATTTTTCACTTTGAAGCCTCTCGTAATGCTTGCCTTGCTTGTTTTGTCAGGCTGTCATGCAGCTCTATCCACAATGTATCGTCGAGTGTGGTCAACGTTTTCCACCAAATTATTATTATTATTATTATTATTATTAATATTATTATTATTATTATTATTATTATTATTATTATTATTATTATTATTATTATTATTTAAAAATACCTTACAGGCCTCTGTTGAGGCATTGTGTAAGGGGGGGCAGTACAAAAAGTGAACTTCAGTGGTGCCATCAAATTACAATATGTGTGAACCACAATCAAGTACAAAGTGACATAAGGAACACTGCAATACGAGGTAAACAATTATTTACGGCAGTACTCGTAACAAAAATGAACTCACAACACTGGCAAAGATCAAACATAGAATAAGGATTGAATCGCAGGAGGTATTATTTATAAAGTAATGCAGTCAAGCAAAAAATTGAAATTTTATACTATAAAACAGTTCACAAAGGGGGGGGGGGGGGGGGGAATAGGCCAAAAAAATAGAAAACGAAAATAAAGAAAAAAAAGAAAAAGCGCACTACGGTTCTACAACATCACGAATTCCAAAAAATAAAAAGGATGATTACAACTACACAGACTGTAGACACAAATTGACTGTAGTTTGGCCAGGCCATTTCCTAACCTAACCATTTCGGAATTTTGGATCGTGTGATACTACCATCATTAAATGCAAGAGCAATATCCAATGTCAGAATGCTTAAGACTCTGAGCCTAAACAAAGACAACAAAGACTCTGCGACGCAATTCCCATTAACTCAACAGTTGCACCGGGCAGTTTGCACGCTCTAGTTCGGTCTAATTGCATCGGAAAATAGCAGTCATGTCAGTTAGAGCATATCCGTTGTCACCCTTCACGTGATTCACCTCGAAGGACGCTGAAAAGGGCGAGAGGTTCAACGATGAAGAGCTTGCTGGTTCAGCGTCTCAGTATGCAACTTGCAGTTATTCACATTACAAAAGAACTGTATGGGTTGCCGCGAAATTTACACGTGCTGAAGACCCTCTTTACCCTCAGCATCTAAACTTATCGAAAAGCACGACAAACAGAAGGTGTAATGAAGCTAGGAGCTGAAAGTGTTCGAAACGGCCGCGCTCCGAAGACGAAATGTGATTATAGAGGCGCACAGTGTCTTCGGAACTGCCTTAAAGTTACCTGACGATTTCCTATACACAGGTGACTCTATACAAGCACGTTGGCTTTCGTGCATGAAGCTTTTTTCGTTTTTTTGTTTTTTTTTTTTGTAGAAAAATAGACCGTAAGCACGGAGCGCATACGAGGGGCTTGCCCTAGGGTGCGTTTTGAATCCCTACTTCGTTTCGGAAAAACTGGTTTTGAGCCACAAAAAAATGCCGTTTAAGAAAAGCACGGAAGTGGAAAATATGTACAAAGGGACACCCTTCACAAATTGCTAAGAAAAAAAAAGTGATCTTTTTTTTCAAATTTTGGCCTACCCTGTGCTCTTAAGCGTGCGTTTCAATAAAAAACGAGCTTGCGCCCATACGAAATGTTCTTCCACTCAGCCTTGGAATTCTCTACTTGATCTCTTCGCTCTACTTTTGCGGCTTTCTGTTAACATCGCAAGTGGCTTTTAGGGATTATTTAGTCTGTGAGCGAGAGTGCTGTTCTCGTCTGGGACATCGTTATCTCCAGTGCCCTCTATTTTTTACCGTGCATTGCACGTGGACGCCGCTCGTTCTCCGGGTCCGTGATTTGAGCCGTCAATCAAGCTACCAGTCGACACTTACGGCAGCGTTCATAAGCATCTTTACAATATTACAGTAATTGTTTCGTCATTTTTATACCAACTTGAAAGCTACCACATAAATCAACCTTTTTTCTTTGCCAACTATTGTAGAAATATCATTGCTCTTTCATTTCTGTGGTTTTTTTTTATTCCCATGCTTTCTTCGCTCTGGCGCCGAGCTACGCTGCCTTTTGAGCTGCAGCAAGCGCCATATTTTTTTTCTTTAATAAGTACCCAATCTCAAACCCTACCCGATCGCACGACCGAGTCAATTTCACCCCCAGGCCTCACTCTCAACGGCCAGTTCAGCCTGTTGCATCGTATGAAATGCTTGAGACGCTGGGGCGTTTGCATAGCAGTCAGGCAGAGACGTCTATTGATAAGGCACAAAGAAATGCCCCGAACGTTGGCCTCCGGCTGATGGTCGATTACTTCCCACTCCTTCCGCGTTCTTTGAAATCCTACATGCACAATTCAGTTCATCGCTTAAACATTGCTCTACGCGACTTCTTATAACTCGTGCCTCCGTCTGCCTAGCGCACCATCCCGAATGCAATAACCTCGGACCTCACATCTAAGAATGTGGGCGCGGACAGTTGAATGAGAACGTTCCATAAAACCTATTCGCCCTCTCCAATGGAAGTTCGCGTTGTGGTCGTGAGTTCAACAGATTACGAAACCCACCGAACTACTGAACTTCTGCCGATCGATTTAAAATGAATAACCGTCAGGCATTTTACGAGCCAAGCTCAAGGTGTGATTATGAGACACGACGTAACTGCGAGCACAGGAATGATACCGACATCATCGTGCTCCTTTTAGTGCACTAAAAATGTAAGCACACTGGGTGTTTAAGGCGAATGATTTAGATGCCTAACGAAACACGAAAAATGGCCGTCGGCGGCCTCGACGGCGCCACGACGTGATGCAAAAATCATCATGTTATGGCGTCATCATGACGTCACTGGACACTAACTTTGTGATGCTACCACGGTTGTCACGTAACGCAAAGTCACATGATGCCGTCAGTTGGCTATAGGTGGGCCGATTTCCGCAGAAACACGTTAGGTATAGAAATCTTTCAAGGTGTAGAGGAGGACCGACATTAAGATGGCGGAGAGAGAACAAAATAAAGATGGCTATCGCCTTCGAGTGGTCTTAAGCGGTATGCGTGAGGTACCGCATGAATTTATGATTGCACTATGGATTGCACAACTTCAGATAACCAAAACAGAAATGCCTTAAGCACCAGTTATTTACTACCACGGGACATATAACTGTCTTTGATTTCTAGGTCAAAACTGTTAAGATGTGCGGTGCAGTAGCCGTGGCCTTTCTCTCCTCCTCTCCAACTATTTCCCCCCTGCGTAATGCAGGGTAGCCCACCGAGCTCAGCCCTGGTTAACCTCTGTGAATGTCTTTTCTTCTCTCTCTCTCTCTGTCTTTGCATTACGCTCCCGTCGAAATGAGGCTGCCATTACCACGAATTGAACCCACGTCATCATGCTCAGCAGTACTAAACATGACCTCTAAGGCCACCACAACGAGTTCCAAGAAATTTCAAACTGAAGTTCAGCTTTCATTACGTTACATATTTAGCCCACAATGTCACCTTCGTGTTTATTAATTATTACGAGTTTCTAACTTTGGGACTCCTTGTGGATTACCAATCTTGTACACACATTTCTGTAAACTAATATTGTTGATATTGAATAAACTTGAACTTGAACTTGAACTCCTCTTGGCGTTCCCCTGATATATGTGGACCTTCGTTTAGCTTCTCTTCGACTTTCCAAGCTACAGTTGTTCATGTTGTTGCGAAGGTTGAAAAATCTTAACGTTTGCACTAAGTATCGCAAAGCTTGGCACAACGATGCACGGACCCGTCGCTGCTCGCACTATCCGTCTGCCGAGACGTCTAGCTTCGACATGCGCGGTTCCTCGCACTCACTTCCCTTTCCCACCACCTTGTTACACTATAATTTACAAGGCTATGCTATGCTCTGATAGAATGCTTGGATAGCAGGGTGGTTGGGACGCTCGCCTTCGGATCGAGGGTACGCGGGCTTGAATCCCACCTCGTGAATCCCACACATTTGTGTTTCGACAAGAATTCAGGCAAGAGGGTTATTTCTTGCCATGCCAGTAGCGCTGAGGAGCGGGATTTGCCCTAAGTTCTGTGGCACATACCCGTTCATGATTATGATTGTTTAGCGGCAGTGTCGGCATTACGGCAGGCTTAAACAGCTTCACTGTTAGATTTTACAAGTTTTAACAGTTACTAGTTTCCAGTTACTAGTTACTAGTTTTAACGATGAACGTGTCATCAAGAGAGTTTTGCCTCGAGCACAAGTATTTAGCCAAGCTTGAACAACCCGTTTAAGAACGGCATTGCATTGGCGCAACAGTTAACAGTCTCATTGCCTGCATGGACGTGAGCCGAGTAATTTTAGCCTGAATTGAAAATTTCGAGGCAATATCCTTGACGAGGTAGCTGCTCCAAAGACGCGAAATACTGAAAGGTACAGACGCCGACGCCAGAGGATAGAATCAGAAAACAAAACGGTGCTTATCTTATTTGGTTTTCTTCTCTTGCGTCCCTGTATGCACGCGTTGTTTTCTTTGGTGGTGTGTTTCTATCCGAACTATCTCAACTTTAAAACTATGCTTCCTTTGATAAGTTGTCGGTCTCTCCCTTCGGGCGTATCCCAGCATCATAATCTTGCTCAAACAGATATTAACCATTTATTTCCAAAATGTCGTCGCTTAACGAGAGACGGGGCTTACTAGGCAGCATGATATACTTTTTTTCAAAGGCAGTGCAAGGAGCGTGGAAACTTGGGCAAGTTGGTAGGACATAATTGAATATACGAACAGCGCAACAGACAAAGACTGAAGAAGGCAACAACACACAGCACTGTGTGTTGTTGCCTTCTTCAGTCTATGTCTGTTGCGCTGTTCGTATATTCAGTGCAAGGAGCCGGAGGGATGCGGTGTTCCGAATTACAATTATATCTTTGGTTTTTGAAGTCAAAACCGCGCTATGATTAAGAAGCACGACATAGTGGAGGGCACCGGAAAATTTGAACATCTAGTGTTCTTTAACGTGCACTCACATTGCAGAGAACACGGGGCTCTAGCATTCTAGCATTTTGCCATGGGACCTCCGCGGTCGTTATTGAACCCGCGCCCTTCGGGTTAGCAGCCAAGCACCGTAACCGCTCCGCCACCGCGGTGGGCTCGGGGGGTCCAGAAGAATCTTCTGTATCTAGCCCATTTATCGAGAAGGTTATTGTCTTTCTAGCCTAGGAAATTTAGCTTGCTGCCGTTGCAGCGTGCCTTGATATTAATTGTTTGTCTCCTACATTTGTCTTTTCTTTCTTTTTGTCAGCCAGTTTCCCCTTCTCCGCTATGGTTCTTATATATACTTTGAGGGGAACCGTACCGCTACTACTGTAAAATATTGATTAATACGTTGGTATCATGACAACCTGACGTAATTTCCTGACGCGCCTTCGTATCGCCGCAGGTACACAACTTTTTCGCGCAACCCTCTCAGGGCTCACCGCTCTTATCACCTGTCACACACAAATGCAGCAAAAGAGAATCTCTAGTAATATCTCGGTATCAACTTGCATGTGAACCGTACACTTCAAAAAGCAACGCCTTTCTCGTCAGACTTGCTTTTCACCAAAGTTCCTGCTGCGAATAAACAAGACAGGAAGTTAGCGTCCGTCATCCGGCATCTGTTCTTCGTACGCGCCTATCTCGCGTTGTTGATTTCACTACGTACAACAAAAGGAACTAGCGTTATTTTCACTTCGCCAAAACTGTCAGAGTGCAGCGCACACTTGCTTCGGCTAAACTGAAGCAGACGTTTCCGGCATTCTCAGAGGCAATATTCCAAATGCTGAGAGACGCCGCACGAGCTGTACATGACAGCCCACGCGATCTTTGTCAATCTTTAAAATCTTCTTTTCTTATTCGAACGTTTTTGCATATTTTCTCGAGCTCGGCTTTTTTGCGTAAG
This sequence comes from Rhipicephalus appendiculatus, assembly GCA_030522465.1. Lineage (NCBI taxonomy): Eukaryota > Metazoa > Arthropoda > Arachnida > Ixodida > Ixodidae > Rhipicephalus > Rhipicephalus appendiculatus. The sequence continues at coordinate 92,937 of JALIZH010012579.1, read as the reverse complement.
TCTTCTCAATATGTGCCAACAAAGTGAACGTCCTTTTGAGCATAAAGACAATAATAATAGAGACCCGTGAATACTTCTTGCATGTTTCATTATGTTCATAGAGCGTAAGTTAGTTTTTCTTGGGCTCCCGCAGCATAAATTTAATCCCCAATATCACTTCAATTCAAGCTTGTCCAAACACTCATGAGTCAAGAAGTAAGGAAAAGAAAGAACGAAAGAAAGCCTTAAAGATTGAAATTTGCATTATGCAGTCGCCTCGTTGCAAAACAAGTCGAGATGCGCGCGTATTCTACGCCATATTCAGTCAAGTTGAAACTAGCATTCCTTCCAAAAGCTCACTCACTTCATCAGTTTATATTGGTATTTTTTTTATCCGTTGTGAACTGGCGATTCGGTGTCATTTCAAAAAACGACTGGATGCGCGAATTGTGGAATCGAGTTTCTGTTGCAGCGGACCAAATGGGCACGTAAATTACAACGACTCCCGGGTAAAGGACACCGCAACAAATGCTGCCAAAAATTGCGCGCCCAGTGCTACGCACGCCCCTCCACTACACAAGAAACCGAAATAAGTTTTAAATGTAAAGCATGGGCCCCACCACATCTCCGTTCGCGAAGCAGTGTTACTGCATCGGGCAGCTGGACAACCGCGCCTCATTTTTCTACTCTAATGGCGAGCCTGAGATTCGCAGCCTTGTTCACAAGGCAAGTGATGATGATACTAGGCAATCAGGAACGAATGCGGTTTCATGCGAACATAGATGGGATGGCTGGGGGGGGGGGGGGGGGGGGGGCAGTGAGACAAATTTGGTGTACAATCCTGCTCATGAGGGCCTATGCACTCACTCTAAGCGATGGCTCCCACATTAAGGAAAACGCTTTTTTTTTCTGTTTTTGTTGTTTTTTTTTTTGTTTTTTTTTTCTTTTGTGAGAAGCGTACCTGATAGCTCACTGCTTGTGAAGCCGCTTCCACGAATACGTGTATATAGAGATATATGCATTTACAAAAACATATGTTCGAGTTTTCTGCAATGTTCCGTCTCGAATAAGCCCCCGTTTTTTCGCTGCTGTAATTTGTCAAGCTTTTTTCAGACGTTTGTTGCCGTAATCTGGGAGCTCATAGGAGCTCAGCAGTGGTGTTTCGTTTTGCTCAGACATTCTCTTTTCTGAAACGGAAAGAGAAAGAAACATCATCACTTTTAGACGAACAAAAAAAAAGCACATCGCTTATCTGATTTTTTTTTTTTACGTGGTTGCACGAGGGATTAAGACAAGTTATTAATTTCAGCGAGCACTTTCATTCCGGAGGCTCTCTCCATGCATGTCCTCAAATTTCTCTGCATTAATGTCGTCTATTTAGTGTTAACGTCGTTTTCTTTTTTTTTTTTTCATGTGGGTGAGAACGTTCGTCTGAAATTGATATCGCTCCCGCCGTTACCTTGGCCGCCGCTAATGAGAACTCGATGACCTGAATACTCTTTATTTTTTTGTTGCTTGCTTCAGTTAAGATACAGCGTAAATATGGATTTAGCTTGAAGAAGGCAAGTCATTACGAGTGATCAGGTGAATAATGACAGCATGAATGAAATAACGAATGAGTGAATGAAAAGCTTTATGTCTTTTGGGAATAGGGCAACTGGATTGAAGATAGAGGAGGAAGTACCGGAAGTTGGCCTACTCTGCCTTCTCGGCCCAGCCACTCCTCGGCTTCGCTGGTTCTGTGAATCCTACGTGTTCGTTCCCTCCTGTTTAGATAGGTGGCAAAAGGAGAAATCGATGCTCGTTTAAGCACTGCAATAAATACCTCTCCTCTTCAAATTTAAGCTATGACGCATATTATGTGCCACTGTTTAAACAACCGTTCTCAGCGGCACGATTAGCGCAGAGGCCTATCGGACCTTGTTCCGCGCCGACGCTTAGCTTTCAAAGGCGTTGCCATTAACGCAAGCGGTAATTTTTTTAGAAATCTTCTTGGCGAAGCCTCTCCGTTACGAAATTATTCAAAGCCGAAAGACAATTAAGCTAATGAAAGTGTAGGAGGCTACATTTGTAGTTCTTTGTTACTGGCCCCTGTGCTCTCCATGCCTACATCATATGTTAGCTTCACGTGGCTCTGTCGCTGAAAAACACCGGGAGATTCATCTCAAACACACCGACTCCTGCCTTCACCAGCGTCACTGTCACGTGACACTATGTTTAAGAGACAGCGAAAAGAGTGACGCAAAAAATCTTACATCGTACTAGGATGCTGAAGAAGAGCCGTGACGTGACGGGGTGGCTAGTAACTAGCGGGCGTGTCAGAACAGTAATCTGGTGTCTAATGTTTTCTCCCGTCACATTTAATGACGCATCCGTCGAAGTAAAATGGGGAGCATTGGTGTCGATCGCAGTGGGGAGCATTGGAGAATTACTCCTGCAGTCTTGGTTTCGTTTCCGAGGTGTGAGTGAAAATTTTGTGTGGTGTCGTCGATTAGCGACACCAGGGCCGATAGGGTTTTTCTATGTACACTGTCGTCCTTTATGAAAGGGTACACGCGAGCGCGTGGCCTGTGCTCTGCGGCGACCGCCTACAGCGCCATCAACCGGCAGCAAAAGAAATCACGTCCGCTTTTGGTGTCATCTTTCGGCGAACAGAACAACGTGTCACGGCCGGTAGACAAGTGCTGTTGGATTACGCTCCCACTCTACACGTAAAAACTCTGTCTCTCGGCTTACGCGAGTTGCGCTTCGCTGAAACTAGACATCTATAGTCGAGAGGGATTCACTCAGGTGACACTCTGGTTCTGGTTTGTCACTGAATGATAAGGAGTGTACTTCAGTGATACTCTGTATCATCCGAGCTCCATGACTTCGCCTTGGAGCTCGTATATTTCCATAAGCCACCACTGAAAAATCGAAGGACACTTTGTACATTCCAAAGTGTGTTCGGCGAAAGCATGTGGCCATTCCACTGATTATGCCATGTCTTTTTTTTCTTTTACACTCTCAGTGGGATAACACACTAACGGAATGTGTGCGTGTTTTCTTTTTTTAATGTTTTACCGCGAATCGCAGCGAGACGCGAGACTCATCTTCCTCCGTTCAGATGCGTTAGTATTTTCTCGCGCTTTGCGCATCGTGCAAACGCCATCCGCGTTACAGCTCTTAAATTGACGGACCCTTTGTAAATTCGAAAGTGTATTCCGTGAACACCTGGGTCCATTGAGACGGCGTCGGTCAGAATGATTGCAAACTCTATGCAGAGCCACGCTACGCAAGCAAAGCGCGAGCGCTATAGAGTCCGACGCGACCGGCGTCCGTTTGCGCATCCCGGCGGCCACCTGGCTCCGTGCCAGAGCTCGGATGGACGGACGGACGGACATGGACGGATGGACAGACGGACGGACGGACGGACCGACGGACGGACGGACGGACAGACGGATGGACAGACGGACAGACAGACAGACGGGCGCACAGACGGACGGACGGACGCCGGAAGGACGTCGGAAGGACACCGGACGGACGTGAGCATGAGAGATTAAAGACTTTCGCCTTAAAGATTACACCATCTCCCGCTAAACGGAACCATGTGTAGATGCGAAGCAGCGGGCGCTAACGCTTACACTGGCGGCGGCGTTGACGCTGGTGCTCATCGCAGCGTTGCGCAGGAGAGAAATTTGGGGAGGCGCAAAGCACGCAGTGATGGACCGGTGTTTCCTACTGGAACATCCCAATCGCTGCTAATGGGCAATGAGAGACAGAAGACTCGGACTGGACAAAGAGACCCGCAGTCCGCTTTTAGTTAACGCGCACGCTGCGAATTTTTATCGTTCGACAACGCACAGGAGAAATCTCCCACCGGCGCTACCTTGCAGGTCAAGATCCAGTGCCATATATACGGGGTGGCCAGTGAACGGTTGTGCAGCGCGAGCAGTCGGTTTTTTCAACCAAGAAAGTCGCTAGCAGACGCTGCCTGCGTCGGCGTCGCGAGGCGAGAGAGGGGGGAGCGTAGGAGAGAGGAGAGAGGGGAGGACGCGCATGCGCAGTGGGAGTTGGACGCCGCGGGGAGGGATGCCTAGAGGAGAGAGGGGGCAGCGTAGGAGGGGAGGGAGGGGGGAGCGTAGGAGGGGAGAGATGGAGGGGACGCGCATGCGCAGTGAGGGTGGGGCCTCCGCGTGGAGGGATGCCCAGAGGAGAGAAAGGTGGAGAGGAGGTTTTTTATTTTTAATTTTTTAATGCGTATGCGCATGCGCAGAGGGGGTGTCGTCTGACGGACGGACGGACGCCGGACGGACACCGGATGGACATGAGCATGAGACATTAAAGGCTTTCGCGTTAAAATACGTTTCCAAGAAAGCTATACAAGTATTATAGTTGTCCAGCGAACAACGGTGACAATGTTCATGTAAACGTCCTTTAGCTTCAGCTATGTTATCCCGCGTACTGTGCGATGTTAGTGAACGTTAAAGAACGCCAGATGGTCAAAATTTACGGAGCCCTTCACTACGGCGTCTATCATAATCACATCGTGGTTTTGGGACGTAAAGCCCAAATATTATTATTATTCGCTTTGTTATCGTCCCTGCGTCGTGAATAAATAGAGAAATGACAATTTTTCGTGAGACTCTCTCGAGGAAAAAAACCTGACACCGACCTTGAGTGGCACTAATCCCATAATTCGAGCATGTCCGTCCGTGCAAGGGTATGAGTGGACATCAAGAAGACGACGGTGGCGATACCGCTCGGCTAAATTGTCACTGTGTATTTACGAAAATATGTGCAGCATTCCTTGCAAACCGCCGCACGGTTTTCAGGCGAGCGGCATCGTTATTATCAGTTCAGTCAGTGGACCAAGTTCGAGTCGCGTAACATTTAGGAATACCCGGGTAAAGATAGCACTGACGATGTGCTAGTTTACACGAGCAACGCCTCCTCTATTTTATCAATGCCAGCCAAATGCGCCCTTTCCAGCCGTTCACCACCCTCTCCTCTAGCCCTTTCCTACTCACCCATCGCCTAGCCTTCGCGTGTGCTTTGCGTTCATGGGTGAGCACCCGTGATGCAGTGCCTCACGACGGAAATCGTATGAAGTAATTTTTTGTTCAGTTCTGTGCAGATCCGTGGGGCGGCGTGTTGCATCCCTCGTGTTCACTATGTTGGCTGTCACGCTGGCTCTGTAAGAGACACGGTGTTTTGAGATAGTGCGTCTCCGTTCGTGGCGCTATGCGGGCAACCAATGCGGACGCGTCACTGCGACGCTGCAGTGCATGCGCTGCCTTTAAGGCCCTAACCGCATGCACGCGATTTTCGAGCGACAGCGACGAGCGGCAGGATTTGCTGTCGCCGAGGCCCATCCGTCGCTGTCGCTTGTCGCGTCGCGCGTTTCTGGAACACTAGAAAAGATCGCTTGTCGCCCGGAAGCGAGCGTGACGATTTCCGGCAACATGGCGCCGCCCCCGATCCTCGCTTCGGTTGCAATTTTCTCTCGATGCTTCTTACCGTGCGTACTTGAAAGACTGCAAGGTACAGACTACCTTTTTTACTGGCACACCTCAGGCGCAGAGTGAGGCAGGGGCCGTATTTTGTTGTTAATCTTGTTATCGACCGCTTGTTTTGATGTTTCGGTGGTAGCTTGCTGCAATGACGGTAGCTTGCTGCAATGTCAAATCGTCATGCAAAGTGCGTCGTAGCCGTCGTAGCGTACGCTTCTGGGCACCCTGTCGCGGTTAAACGAGATTTCGCGAAAGAAGAAAGTCACGAAACGCGTTTATGGCTTCCTTATGCCACACAAGACAGTAACAAATTTGGCATGTTGTCATCGGTAAACTTTTAAACTTCTTTTCAATATTTATCGGCATGCCCTCGATAGTTTTCAATCTAGCAACAATGGCACTTTGTCGCCAACATGTGGTTGCAGCCGTCGCGACGGAACAGCGCGACGGAGCTCATTTGTCGCTGTCGCTCGAAAATCGCGTGCATGCAGTTAGGGCTTAAGAGGTGCCTCACGAGCGCTGTGAGGCGGCGGCGGCATTGCTTCGAGCTACAAAGAAGGAGCACGAAGGAACAAATACGACAGACGCATGATATTGCAGAGGGAAAACGCGTCTATCGCATCTCCGTGCGAAAGCGCTCGGACGCACGTGTGACGCAAGCAGCCCTACCCAAGCTTGTGGCGTCGCATCACGACCACTCCCTGAATTAATTCGGACCGGCGGCTCCCATTGAGGGGCGAGCGTTTGCACTGGCATTGAATAAAATAGAGGAGGCGTTGACACGAGTAACGGATGGGCTTGAAGATACTGCGACAGGGAAATTTCGGATGCTGAACGCCTTGCCTGCTGACTTCATAACGACGGATGTGGGCGTGCTTAGCTCAACTTCTTTTACGTGGGCCACGAGGCAGAAGGCCATCAAAATGGCACGTGTTCCACTCGAAGAACGCGAAAAAATTATTGAGCTCAGCATTGCTGGCTACAGTCACCGACATATTGCCCCTATTTTTAAGAGGCCCCTAGAAACGGTAAGCAGGATAGTGCAGGCCTTCAATAAGGAACCCCGTGTGAAGGACGCTCCGCACAGGCGCAGACCACGGGCTACCACTGCAGACGAAGACCGTGCAATTATAGCTGCCAGTGAGACCGCAGACAACAGTTCGTGAGGTTCTAAAGGAACTCGGTATTAAGGCGTGCTAGACGACTGCGAAGCGTCGCCTCGCAGAAGCTGGTCTAAGAAAGAGGGTTGCCTGCAGGAAACCACTGATTCGAAATTCCAACCAAGCAAAACGGCTGCAGTTTGTGAGGGAGCACGAAGACTGCACACCCTCCGACTGGGAAAATGCATTCACCGACGAGAGCTTCTTCACGACCCATGCGACCAGAGGCGAAGATTGTGGCGCCCAGAAAACAATCGGTAGGTGAGGTTTAATGCCTAAAGGTAATAATACCAATTTTGAAAGGGCTGAAAAACCTCTACCAAACGATTACCCTTTTTACGTATTTTGTGACACTGTAGTGTTTTATATCGCGTAGACAGAAGAAAGACCTTGATACTCAAGGCATGGTGTTAGATTTCGTTCACTAGCGTATATGTGCTTGTGTTTTCTCCTATCACTAATATTATTATCTTCATCAGTATTAGTTCATATTTAAAGCTAATTCGGCATATCCTGAAAGTATAGACATGGAAGAGGCGGGAGTAGGCTGACTGCTACCACAAACAGAAGCACGCCGCCAGCCCAAGTGCTGTTTCGAGATGAGAGAATACAAATTACAAAATCAGTTGAGTGGAATAGGAACGTGATTAAAAACCTAAAACAGTACTAAAGGTACACATGAACAGGCGTTTATAAATGTGCGTGCAATGTAGCACATCGGAATACCACATTGTGGACGTAAATGAAGTGTATTCGAGATAAGTAAAGTGACTATTGATTTGCTCTCAATGGGTGATCTAATGATGCTTTTCTACAGTTATGGACCAGAATACCTGCAGCGAGTGGCGGCAAGTGGCCGTTCAGCAGTGTGCGTGTGGGGCCTCGTGACAAAAGAAGGGCTTGGTCCGCTAGTCCGCATAGAGGGCATATATATGTCTGAAGGCTACTGCTCGATCCCTGACGACGTGATGGTGTCCTTCTTGCTGAATGGTCCCTTCCCGGAAGGTGTTTATATCTTACAACAAGACAACTCGCCTGTTCATACATGCCGAAGGGTAAGAAGGTTTTCGAGGACCGTGAAATTAACGCTCTCAGCTGGCCTCGCCAGTCTCCAGACCTCAATATCGTCGAGAACGTATGGGGCCTCTTGAAAACCGCGCTAGCGAGTCGTTCTCTGCACGGACTGTCGGCCGACGACCTTTGGGGTGCCATGCAGGAGGAGTAGGAGCGGCTGAGATGCGACAGGTCACTGACGGCCGCCTTGTATAGCTCGCTGCCCTCAAGAATGGGAGGTGCCGTCGTAGCAAATGGGGATGCCACGACGTATTGAGACGTGTCTCATTACAACACTAGAAGAACTTGTTTTTGGGCGAGTTGGTGACTAAGTTTGCTGAACATTTTGTACGTGGCGCAAAGCTGGAAACATGAAAATGGGGCGGAGGAAAGAAAGAGACAGAGGAGCGCCAAACTACTAACTGTTTATTGCCATCGCGGCTGAAAAAACAGATAAACTTCCACGCATGCGCAGTTACGAGGAAAGGTTGCTCCAAACATGACATCACGTGAGCAGTTGATTAAAGAAGGACAACTCAGATTTAAAGAGTACAATGGATGTGTCACTGACACAAGCGGACCCGTTTCTTCTAATATGATACGCCTCTAGTAGTTCCCTTGCTGTTTGATCTCTACTTTTGCCGATAATCCTAGCTGATCATTACAACACGTTTCAGCTCTTTCTTTTTTTTTTTTTTGCTGCTCGGGATAAAAAAAATGTTTCGTATTTTTTAATGTCAATAAATGTATTGATATGTGTCATTGCGTTTCGTGATCGCGTATTTGACCTCAAAGATGCATTGAGTAAAATTTTTGCAAACGTATGAAACATCTTGTTTTAGCTTCCACTTTTTTTTCTTTCTTTTTTGTTACGTAGCAACATCTCCTTCGCTGTCACCACGGCCAGGGTGCTTTGATTCTGCATGGCGCTATAGCGTCAAGCGTACATATACGAAACGCCAAAGTACTGTCTTTCTCGGCCGACAGACCAACACTTTCCGGGTAAGTGGGACCATAGCTCAAAGGACAATTTCCACGGTGCACAGTGATGCACTTTCGAAAATGAAAACCACAACCAGACTTTCGCCTGAGTGCATCGCTCTCGCCTATGCATCTCTAGTTTCGGCGAAGCGCAACTCGCATAAGCCGAGAGACAGAGCTTTTACGTGTAGACTGTGCTCGAGCACCACGCTCGATTTGTTCGCAGCAGACGACGCGCTGCAAGCTTCGCCGGTTGGGTTATCGGAGTGGGAGCGTAATCGAACAGCGCTTGTCTACAGGCCGTGACTCGTTATTTTATTCGCCGATCGATTACGTCAAAAGCGGACGTGCTTTCTTTTGTTGTCGGTTGATGGCACTGTAGGCGGCCGCCGCAGAGCGCAGGCTGCGCGCTTGCGTGTTCCCTTTCATAAAGGACAACAGTGTACACTTGGGCTACGGCGGTGCCACAAAATATTGCCTTCAAAGCGATAACGCGTGCGGAAAATATTCTACTTTGTGGCTTTTAAAAATATGTACGTGCGTACACATATGCGGGACATCACAGTGACGCCGACGGCAAAAACCAGCCGAGGGTGTCCATATATATATTGTTACCGCAAAAAAAAAGGAGAAGAGCAAGGACGGATCCCTGCGGTACTCAAGAAATACCGGTAGTAGTTGTTGAACAACGACTACCGACAGTTGCATGTTGGAGGCAATTTGCGAGAAAACAATGGGTCCATATGACATAGGGTCCAGCTGGAGGCATGAAAACTTCAATTCGTATTCGATTCGGTGTCATCGCTATTCGATTCGTTTCTGAAATTCACCATTTGCACACCCCTAGTTAAACTATTACAGAAAGTAAGTTGAGCGGCCATCATCCCTAGGCCATTAAGTTGCCTCACTGCAGATCGCCGGCGTCGCTCTGGCTTTGTGGGGGCATGGACGCCGCCTAGTCGATCGCCCGCATACGTTCGGTATTGGCACCATGCCCTACGTGTCGGAGGCCATCTTCGAACGCTTGCTTTACGAACGACCACGCACACGCCCTCGATAACCATGTAATTTATGCCCCGACTTTCCGCAACAAGTATCGGTAAGTGAACCAAGTACGATCTCGCTTTACAGAAGAGGCGATTTAGAGTACTGTTTTCTAGCTCACTTAAGAGTTACCGTGTTCTATGTATTCATGGAAGAGCTACTAAGTCAGCTGTTCCTTACCGCGCGTACATCATTGTGCTGTTTAACAGACTGACGATCAGGAACTGTGGATGAAACCGGAAACATAAGGACACATCTAGCTGAAGTCATCCCGAAAAGCCTCTGTGCTCGATCTTGTTGTATTGCCGAGATCTGCTGATTGTCCAAATAATTTTACTGACAAATTGCACAATAAAGCATAATACATAAAAACCGGCAGATCCCACGCACCGTGTGAATCGATGTGATGCGAAGCAGCCAGCAAGGAGCAAATCATGCTGTACATAATATGCAGGTCATTATTTACATGATAGGACCTGTCATTTGTGTTCGTCAAACAGTCACGTCGCGCAATACAAATTTTGGTGTATATCAATCTAGCGAACTGGACGCAAACGCACCATGAGCGTGGCATGTAAATGGCATTGTAGATGACATGCATGCCACGATTTTCATGTTACCACCTGCCACTTTTGTTCGATATATCGTCACATCCCGCAATACCAACTTTGGTGTATATTAAGCTAGCGAATTGGGCGCAAGCGCACCACGAGCGTGGCGTGTAAGTGGCATTGTAGATGACATGCATGCCAAGATTTACATGTTACCACCTGCCACTTATGTTCTCTTAATTTTTTACCTCGAATCACAGCGAGACGCGAGACCAATCTGCCTCCATTTCGCATGCGTTCGTATTCTCGCGCTCTGCGCATCGTGCAGACGCCATCCGCGTTCCAGCGTTTAAATTGACGGACAATTTTTCAATTCCAAAGTGTGTTCCTCGAACGCCTGTGCCCACTGAGACGGGGTCGGTCAGAATGGAACGTGATGCTCGCGTCTCCCTCCTTGCATGATTAGAGACGCTGGGCAATGCGACGTTACGCAAGCAAAGCGCGAGCGCTGTAGAGTCCAACGCGACCGGCGTCCGTTTGCGCGCCCCGGCGCCCACCTGGCACTGTGCCAGGGCACGGCTGGAGGGACGGATGGACGGACGGGCGGACGCGAGCATGAGACATTAAAGGCTTTCACCTTAAAATTTGGTGTATGTCAAGCTGGCGAAACGGCCACGAGAGTGTCATGAGCGTGGCATGCAAGTCATGTTGCACATGACATGACATGATTTGCATATTACCACTTGTCATTTATCCTTGTCATACAATCACGTCGCTGAATACCATATTTGGTGTATATTAAGCTAGCGAAACGGCCACGGCAGTACCATGAGTGTGGCATGCAAGTCATGTTGCGCATGACTTGTCATGGTTTCCATATTAAAACGTCATTTATGCCCGTCATACAGTCACGTCCCTAAATACGAAGTTTGTTTCATATCAAGCTAGCGAAACGGCCACGAGAGTGTCATGAGCGTGCCATGCAAGTCATGTTGCACATGACATGTCACGATTTCCGTATTACCACTTGGCACTTATGTTCGTAATACAGTCACGTCAGTCAATACCAAATTTGGTGTATATCAAGCTAGCGAAACGGCCGTCAGCGCGCCATGAGCGTGGCATGTAAATCATGTTGTATATGACATGCAGGTCATGATTTTCATATTACCACCTGTCATTTATGCTAGTCATACAGTCACGTACCTCAATACCAAACTTGGTGTATATCAAGCTAGCGAAACGGCCACGAGAGTGTCATGAGCGTGGCATGCAAGTCATGTTGCACATGGCATGTCATGATTTCCATATATTACCACTTGGCATTTATGTTCGTCATACAGTCCCGTCCCGCAATACCAAATTTGGTGTATATCAAGCTAGCGAAACGGCCGTCAGCGTGCCATGAGCGTGGCATGTAAATCATGTTGTACATGACATGCACGTCATTATTTGCATATCACCACCTGTCATTTATGTTCGTCATACGGTCACGTCGCTCAATCCCAAATTTGGTGTATATCAAGCTAACGAAACGGCCGCGAGCGCGCCATGAGCGTGGCATGTAAATCATACTTTTCAGGACAAGTTATTCATGATTTTCATGATATGACCAGTCATTTATGTTTGTCATACAGTCATGTTATGCCATACCAAATTTGGTATAAATCCCATTAGCGATACGGCCAGGAGAGCACAAAGTCGTAGGCGGCTAGATAGATAGATAGATAGATAGATACGCTCAAAGTCGCCGAAGTTCGCTAAGAAATGCTTCGCATTTAAAAGAAAAAGGTTTCCACTTTATCCAGTAACCAAAGGTCATCAAAATGCTTGGAATGGTGCCGTTTAAGTGTCTGCTACGAATTCCTCCTCAAGCAAAAGACAGGTTCAACGGAACAAGCAGTGATAGCCGCAGCAACGAATCAACGAACAAGTGCGGCAGATAGCAGGTACATTGGGAATAGAAGTTGGCTATACCACTCTCTAGACGCCTAACGCACCCCGGTTGCAATCGAGAGGCCCAACCCTCACTGGGCTGCGCGCCAATGTGTGAATGGAGTAGTTACGTGCGTCGCAGGTACTCCACCGATTACACCTTGATCCATAGCTTATAGTCCACGTAATGTCGGCACTCCCGCACTAAACACCATCACACAGCCTTAACCAACATTTGGGCAACCAGTGCATATCATGACACATGTATGACACCAAGTCATTTATGTTATATAATGTATGCTGCGAAATCTCAGCTAAAGATGACTGCAATTACACTTTTAGTTCGCGCCATTCATGTCATGCCATACATGAAATGCATAGCATGCTATTCATAATATATCATGGGATTCATGTCTTGACATGTCACTTGTTTCCGCATGTTTGTCATGCGTACATGCCCATTCTCACACAAACCATGGTAAGTGAATGGCCACGAAGGCTTCACAACATATGAATCATCTGATTTGTGCCATTAATGTCATGAATACATAGAAATAAAACTATGAGCTGTGATTCATGTCTTTCTTACACGCCAGTCATGTCGCCAACCTCTGCTACACAGCAAAGGTACTGAAACCATAACCCCACCATCCCGATGGTCGCTTACCATTTATGTCATGACGCAGGTGACATGTATGTATCCATGGTACATGCATGTCACCAGCGTCATGAATATAAATATAACTGCTCTTTTGCCTTTGACATGCATGTCTTGACATTCGTGTACTGACCGCTCATACATGTTTTTAATACGCTCATCTCGTGCTGTGACGACTGTGGTTTGTATCAAGCTAGCGGAACGGCCACAAGAACACGAAGACTCAGACGGCTAGATCAGAATTTACTTGATATCAGTGTAATAATGCTTTCTATAAGACCTCCGTGTTTCTAATTCGCTCAAAGTCATGCCGTGCCAATTTTAGTTTATATCAGGTCGACTATACGGCCACGAGCACATAGTCGGATAGATAGATAGATAGATAGATAGATAGATAGATAGATAGATAGATAGATAGATAGATAGATAGATAGATAGATAGATAGATAGATAGATAGATAGATAGATAGATAGATAGATAGATAGATAGATAGATAGATAGATAGATAGATAGATAGATAGATAGATACGCCGCCAGGCTACGTCATGGCAAACGCCACAAGCACGCTTTTTCCCCTTCTTGCTTACCAGCCTCCTTTCCTGTTGACGTCAAGGCTGATACGGACGCTAGCCGCTCACATACCTCTCTCAGAACGCAGGAGCTTGAGGTAGACAGCTTCGCTGTAAAATTCACGAATAACTTCATTTGGCAGTTGTCTAAGTGATGCGCAAGCGTAGAGTTATAATGAGTTATTAAGGCGAAAGCCTTTAATGTCTCATGCTCGCGTCCGTCCGGTGTCCGTCCGGTGTCCGCCCGTCCGGTGTCCGTCCGGTGTCCGTCCGTCCGTCCGTCCGTCCGTCCGTCCGTCCAGTGTCCGTCCGTCCGTCCGTGCGTCCGGTGTCCGTCCGTCCGTCTGTCTGTCCGTCCGTCTGTCTGTCCGTCCGTCCGTCTGTCCGTCCGTCCATCCGTCCGTCTGTCCGTCCGGTCTCCGTCTGTCCGTCCGTCCGTCCGTCTGTCCGTCTGTCCGTTCGTCCATCCGTCTGTGCGTCCGTCCTTCCGTCCGTCCGCCTGTCCGTCCGTCTGTCCGTCCGTCCGTCCGTCCGTCCGTCCGTCCGTCCCGTCAATCCGAGCTCTGGCACGGAGCCAGGTGACCGCCGGGATGCGCAAACGGACGCCGGTCGCGTCGGACTCTACAGCGCTCGCTCTTTGCTTGCGTAGCTTCGCTGTGCCCAGCGTTTGCAATCATTCTGACCGACGCCGTCTCAATGGACACAGGCGTTCACGGAATACACCTTCGAATTTACAAAGGGCCCGTCAATTTTAACCGCTGGAACGCTATGGCGTTTGCACATTGCACAAAGCGCGAGAAAATACTAACGCATGCGAACGGAGGAAGATTAGTCTCGCGTCTCGCTGTGACTCGCGGTAAAAAATTAAAAAAGAAAACAAGCACACATTCGCTTTGTGTGTTATCCCACTGAGAGTGTAAAAGAAAAAAAAAGACATGGCATAGTCAGTGGAACGGCCACACGCTTTCGCCGAACACGCTTTAGAATGTACAAAGTGTCCTTCCATTTTTTCCATGTCTCCCTATGTGATTCATCAGGTCACGATGACCGTGGAGCCACAGGAGCAACGCGAGACGCATCCTTCCGGCTTCGGCATAAAAAAAGAAAAAGAGAGTTGTGCATGCCTTTCTTTATTTTATTTTTTCTTTGCCGAACCCAGAAAAAATAGCAGAACGCTAATGACGCTACAGCCGCTGCTGCCACTTTTTCTTCCCTGCTACTGGCGTAGCAGGGGGGGGGGGGGGTTGAACATAACCTTCCGAAGTTCTTCACTTTTTTCCATAAATTAGCTAAGCACTGCCATTTCCAAGAAGGCATGTGTCTCATATATACATGATCTCCGAAGGCTTTATGATGACACTAGGTTGCGAGAAATTTATGGATCTGTAGAATGACTAAAATCGGGGCTCCGATTCTGACTACAGAGTTTTTGTTTTATGGTTATGCTTCCAGCACATAGTGACCGCATGGTACGCCTCACGAAAAAAATATGCTTGAAGCGCGGCTTACTGCAGTAGACGGTCTTGTGACTTTAGCAGTCACAAAACTTTATCTGAAGCGAGAGGAAGAGAAAATCCGGAATATCGGAGGAGGAGTCTGCGATACGCTAGTAGCAGTCCCTTCTCCCTGCGAGCAGCAGGGTTTTCGGCAAACTGGGGCCACTAAATGAATCCTTGAGCCAAAAACATTAAAAGAGTAACAGGTCCATTTGCTTCGCAAACCAAGTTTCTGGTGCGGATAGCTGTCCATTGCAGGTTCAAGGCTCATGAACCTACTTATTCGAAGAATAAAAAGCTACACCATCTCCCGCTAAAGGGAACCATGTGTAGATGCGAAGCAGAGGGCGCTAACGCTTACACTGGCGGCGGCGTTGACGCTGCATGGCGCTCATCGCAGCGTTGCGCAGGAAAGAAAACTGGGGAGGCGCAAAGCACGCAGCGATGGAGCGGTGCTTCGTACTGGAACATGCCAATCGCTGCTAATGGGCAATGACAGACAGAAGACTCCGACTGGACACAGAGACCCGCAGTCCGCTTTTAGTTAACGCGCACGCTGCGAATTTTTATTGTTCAACAACGCACAGGAGAAATCTCCCACCGGCGCCACCTTGCAGGTCAAGATTCAGTGTCCATATATACTGGGTGGCCAGTGAACTGTTGTGCAGCGCGAGCAGTCGGTTTTTTCAACCAAGAAACTCGCTAGCAAACGCTGCCTGCGTCGGCGTCGCGAGGCGAGAGGGGGGGGAGCGTAGGAGAGGAGAGAGGGGGGGGACGCGCATACGCAGTGGGAGTGTGGACGCCGCGGGCAGGGATGCCTAGAGGAGAGAGGGAGGAGCGTAGGAGAGGAGAGAGAGGGGGTGACGCGCATGCGCAGTGGGAGGCGCACGTGCTGTCGTCGTCTCTTCTTGTGTGTCGTCTTTTTTCGCGCTCTAACTTATCCAAACCATGAACCAACACGCCCACCAAAGCATTTTATTGAGCGTAGGAGGGGAGAGAGGAGGGGAGGCGCATGCGCAGTGAGGGTGTGGTTGCCGCGGAGAGGGATGCCTAGAGGAAAGAGAGGGGGAGAGGAGGTTTTTTGTTTTTATTTTTTTGAAAGGCTTTGCGCATGCGCAGTAAGGGTGGCCACGCGGCACACCACCACCACCACCACCACCACCGGATTAAGCTTCGCCATAAGATGCTTCACATCTGAAAAGAAATATTTGGGGCGAAAAAGGTCATGTGCGGGCAGGGTCGCTTGCGGCCCGCGGGCCTCGTGTGTCAGAACCCTTGTACAAACTGCATATGACTATAAACGTTTTAAGTCCTTTTGAACGCGTCCGCCAAAAATGTCGATTAATTGACTAATCAATGAAAAAGAACTCTCATTGACAGGTCTCCACTGATTACTGGCTGAGGCGGTGAACGATTATTCGTTGGTCGATTAAAAATATTTATAGAATATTCCTAAGCTAAAGCTAACCATCATTTAGCGACCGTTTGTTAATGCTAGCCTAGATGAGTCCCCATTTAGCCACCAACAAACAACCAGTGCTAAGTGGTGCTGGCAGTATGCGATAAAATACGGTAAGTCAATTCAACCAGTGCCATTTACCGCTTGGAGGAGAAAGGTGAAGAGGTAGTTACAGCTTTTGTGCATTGTTACTCTTGTTAATGCAAATGTTCCGGGTTGCCTTCTCTTTGCGTCAAGGGTATGATATAGCTAGTCGTGACGGTAATAGTAATATTAAAAAGAGAAATCCTTTACAGGCTGCTGGTGCCTGTGTTGCCACCTCTTACGCAAATATCTTCTCTGCTATCCGCAGGATAGGTCCGCTCGCTTTTACGTCAGTGACGGAAGAAGAACGAACGATTTTCCACTGGAAGGAGCCTTAGAAGGATGACGTACTGAAATGGAACAGCAGGGATGAGGAGGCACGTGTACGTTTATTCTGATAAAGCAACTAATCGCGCTAAATGTGGACCCTAAATTCCAGTCATACCATTTTCGTAAGATGCCACTGACTTGATAAATTATTCTGACTTCTGTAACATGTAGCACGTGTCAAAGAATACCAAAATATTGGGACCATCTACTTTCGTTTTGCGTAACTCAAATTGTTTTCGAAAATTTTCAAGTTTTTCAGAACTGTCATGGGGCACCGATAGTTTGTCCAGCAAGATAAGTATAGTTAGCTTGAAATAATCCACTGCTCCAAGAGAACAGCCGCGTTAGTTTATCAGTTTCTTTCACACCATTATAAGTGTCATATGCTTTCACTCCGTTCCTCATATTACACTGCGTCTCATCTCTAGACACAACAGCGTTCCTGTTATGATAGCACAAAGCAGCGACGTCCTGCCTCATCGCAGTGTTGATTTGTTGACCTTATGCCTCAACCAAGGCGGTGTTCGCAATACCGTCCTGGTCGATACGTGGAGCTAGGACCCGTTCGGTGGCGTATGTGTAGCAATAACACAGACTGCAGCCAGAACGTCATTCGTGTTTGCGCGCAATATCACGGGGGAGAAAACCCCTTGCAGGCCAATCGCACAGAAAGCGTTCGCGACGTCCACAGTGTCTCGTTGTTTTCCCTTGCACTTCTGATCTGTACGACAACACACGCGGGCACGAGCTAACGTTCGAACACGCACAAATAAGGCGCAGAGAAATGAGCAACGAAAGCGACGGCGAACAAAGACATACGCCTAAGCATTGCATAAGCACTGAGAAGTCTCTAAAAGGGTCCGCTGGCAGAGTGTCCTCAACCTCGACTAAGGAGCGGATAGGCTTAGTCGAAAGGCGTTATTATTATTATTATTATTATTATTATTATTATTATTATTATTATTATTATTATTATTATTATTATTATTATTGTTGTTGTTGTTGTTGTTATTATTAAATGCCAATTTATTTTCTCTTCTTCACCTGCCGTCTTTCAATGCGTTCCTTAATCGAACTGTTGTATTACGACACTTCTGGAACTCTCAGTTAAAAAAAGAATTACACCATCTCCCTCTAAAGGGAACCATGTGTAGATGCGAAGCAGCGGGGAGCTAACGCTTACACTGGCGGCGGCGTTGACGCTGGCGCTCATCGCGGCGTTGCGCAGGAGAGAAACCTGGGGAGGCGCAATCACGCAGTGATAGACAGGTGTTTCCTACTGGAACATCCCAATCGCTGCTAATGGGCAATGAGAGACAGAAGACTCCGACTGGACACAGAGACCCGCAGTCCACTTTTAGTTAACGCGCACGCTGCGAAATTTTATTGTTCAACAACGCACAGGAGAAATCTCCCACCGGCACTACCTTGCAGGTCAAGATCCAGTGCCATATAGAGCATGGGGTGGCCAGTGAACGGTTGTGCAGCGCGAGCAGTCGGTTTTTTCAAACAAGAAACTCGCTAGCAGACGCTGCCTGCGTCGGGCGTCCACTGTACCAGCCAACCAGCTTTTCATATAAGTTAAGCGAAGAATGACTTAACGTAAAAATGCGATATAACACAGAACAAGAACAGACGTATCAAGGCGGCTGACTACCCCAAAGACTCAAGTCATGCGTTTCGCTTCTTATAAGTGTTTGCTGTCACATCTTTAGCGAAGAGCACCTCATTTTGATCTCCTGAGCAGAAAAAGCTCGAAGCTTCTCCTGCGTGTCCTGTAGGCGTGTGGTTTTTTGTTATGTAGATAACAGCCTTCACGCATATTTATGGGCTGTAAGTCGTGAATGCAGCTAACGAGTGCGCCGGGAAAAGCGTTAAAGATAATTCCCTCCCAGTAAACGAACAGCTGTACCAACCGGAAAAATCTCTAAGAAAAGAATTGACGTACATAGCTTGGTAATAAGCATGGATGCCGCGTTATAATCCAGTCAAGCTCTAAATATGGCGGGACTTATGTATATAGCTTCTGCCGAGGTAACGTAGCAGTTTTTCTGGCAATTTTACCGCCTGCGTATGCACTCGACTTACTATTTCCCTTGCTCCGGATAACCTGAGCGTGGACTGGATTACCTATATTCACTGGGCCACGTGCGGTGTTCTTCTTTGTACATTTTGTAGAATTAGTATGTTGTTTTTGCATGCAATGTGCACTTGTATTCGTGATGACATGAGCATTTCAAGGAGAGAGGTAAAGACAGGAACTTTAACCAGAGGAAGCCTCGGGTTTGCTACCTTGTATTTAGGAATGGGAAAGGAGATGTGAAGGAACGAAAGAGAAGGAGATGGCACAAAGCGGTGGCTCATTTCACCATTTGGCTGTTGCTGCCGTTGCATTGGGTGAATAGCGAGTGCAAGTTCGGATCGAAGACGAAGGTCGCGTCGCTATGGGCGCTGCCATGTTGATTTCTAACCACTGTTAATGGCGGTTACTTACAGAGCAATTAAAGGTAAACGACATCAATGCGAAGAAAGATAAAGAAGCCGCATCGATGTGACCTAACACGTGCCAAACAAGCAAAATATCTCAAGCCTGCCAATTGAAAGGTAAATATGTACGGAACTATGTTTTGCTGCGCAAGCGCGTTAAAACTCACCCGTAGCATTCGTAGTGCTGTACGGTAGTGGTGAGATATACTATACGTGGCAACACAAACAAAACACGATCATGACTATAGCACCGTCCAATACACCCCAACATTGTGGGCGATCAGTCGCAATTTGTCATTCAGTCCGTGTTCTCATCAGAGATTTTTTGAGGCCCACGTGCGTTTTTGGTTACACGCGCAATGACTCCTCCGCGGGGATGGATGCCTAGAGGAGAGAGGGGGAGCGTAGGAGGGGAGAGAGGGAGGGGACGCCCTAAGATTTTGTTCTCTATGGGAGGCCGGTTGTCCAGCAGCCCTAGTTCGGAGTTAAAACTGGTGCACCCACGGAAAATGCGGGCGACTATTTTGCTGCATCCGCAGACTCCACATAAAGGGCTGTCAGTCATTCCTATAATAAATGAATAGGCATTTGAGATGGCCACTCCAAGCAACAGACGAGTCAGCAGGGGTAGAGTCCCGTCGTGATAGGTTGGACGGTATACGTGGTTGGAGATCAAGGTCCAAGGTATGGAGCCGTGCGCATGCAAACGTGGGTGAATTCTACAAATCCAACGTTAGACGACGGTCCAGGAAACGAAGTTCCTTCGCGGCGTCGTAGCTTGAAAAGGCAATGGTGACACTGCTGACACCGTCGTGGGTGGATCGGGCAGCTGCGTCCCCTGGGTAATTTCTCTGAATGCCACTGTGACTAGATAGTCACTGGAATGCCCATCCTTCTCGAAATGTGTTCAACACTCAAATAGCAACAAAAAAATTGTGTCAGCTTCGCACTAGTGGCCCCAATCCTGAAAGAGCGGAGCTGGTTGGTGTTCCTTCTTTCTCTTTATCTTTTTCTTTTTCTTTCTTTCTTTCTTTCTTTCTTTCTTTCTTTCTTTCTTTCTTTCTTTCTTCTTCGTTTCTTTCTTTCTTTCTTCGTTTCTTTCTTTCTTTCTTTCTTTCTTTCTTTCTTTCTTTCTTTCTTTCTTTCTTTCTTTCTTTCTTTTCTTCTTTCTAGTATCAGCTTTTTTGCACCTGTTGCTTTCTATTTCTTTCTCTCTATTTTTTGCCGCATTCTCGCTATTTCCCAATATATATGTATACTTTTTTCTTATTCTTTCTATCTCTCTCTTTCGTTGTTTGCTGTTTTCGGATAAGTTTGTCTGTAAAGATACCGTGCCCCTCAAGCATTGGACATGGTACGCTTGCAGCAGTTATTGATAGATGGAGTGTGGCTCTATTTCCCTGGTAAATTTCTTTTTCTCTTCTGCTTGACCAGCGGGTCGAATACGCTCCCTTGGGTAGGTCCGTTTTTGCTACGTTTCGCTCGTGGCTGCGCTGTCACGCGCGCGTGAAATATGTCACCGTATGCTTATTTCGGCAATGTAGCGCTGCGTGCCACAGCTCACGAACCTTTCTAGAACTACACCACCGCATTTAATTATGTATTGCGCTACTTTTGCCAGCGCCATAAACCTGCGTTTTTTCTCTCCTTGTCCATTATAGGATTTCTTTCGAGCGTTAAGCTGTGATTGCGAACCCGGAAGGTGCGTGAGCAGTCGCAGGCAGTTGGTTCATTGCCCGAGATAAGCATATACGGCAACGAAGTTCCTGGGCGTGAGTGAGAATATAGCCAAGAGCGAAACGTGGCGAAAACGAACCAGCCAAGGGAGTGTACTTTGACCTGTCGGTCAGGCAGAAGGGCAACAGAAATTTACCACTTATAACGACCTGCGCTCCGTCTACCGTTAGCTCCTGACCACATCCAACACTTGGTGGCGCTGCCATCAGCCGAAGCCGGTCTAGACCACGTGGCTGAGTGTTCGAGTCGACCGTACTGACGGCTTGATGACCACCCGACAGAGCGTGTTCGGTGAAGCAGCATGTGCTTGGAGCTTAGAAAAGAACAAAGCTAGAAAGCCACACTCAGAGAGCGAGGAAAAGCCAATAAAAGGTTAATAAGTCGTTTCCAAAGCTACCAAGATCACCTATGGCAAATAAGGAAATAAAAAATTTGTGCACGTTCACTTCGGAAATACCTCGCGCATCGGTACATTTACAAAATTGGGGGACCCTTAAGCTTCGCCTTTAAGAGTTGAACGCGATATCTTGTCCCTAGTGCGTACTTCAATCACTTAATGCATACTATGTAATGGGTAGCATGCTTTAAACCACGAGCAATTACGCGCGGGAAATGCGAGAAATGTTTTCGAACTTGCTATGCACCCACTAAGTGGTCTTAAGAGAATACGCGCAAGTGTGTGCCGTTTGTAATGAGTGGACGGCTTTGAACCACAATGTCGTTATGATATTCACATCTTCTGATGCCCGATGGCAATGTACGCTTGTGCCACGCAATATTACTGCGATATTACATGTTGTACTGTGACGCCTGTATAGAGGACGCGTTTGTTTGTAAAGCATGGAAGTTATTTTCACTGCAATTGCAAGCAGAGGAATTTATTTTATATGTAATCCCAAGCAGAAGCGTGGCTTTCTGGTAGAACACCTGCTTTGCACGCCGACGGCCTGGGTTCGATCCTCACTCGAACCCGGAATTTTTTAGTATTTATTTTATTTGCATCTTTCTCGATTTTTCGGTCACGGACAAGATGATGATTTTTCGCTCACAACCGCCGACGCCGGAATTTCTGCGGAACGAGCTCTTTAACGCTATCGCGGTAAAAAAAGAACATTGAGCTGTATGAAAAGAAAGAAGTCAATGAGTGTTCAGCACATAATTTAAACAATTCTTAATAAACATTTTGTCCTAATGTTAAGCACATTATGATACCCGCTTCACACGTATTTATTTCCGACATTACGCTTCCGTTTTCTCACACAGCCATTCCCAGTAATCACAGTGACAGCCCATTGTTATGATCTCTCAGTACTCTTCATTGCCGGAAGCGCAGTGCAGACGTCTCTACACGGTACTCCCGTTGTTAAAAATAGGACATTAAAATTACAAATATTGTACATTATTTGAAATGCTCCTAATTTATTCAAGAAGATGCACCGGCACAAAGTCTCTCGGTCCGTACATAACGTCCATTTCAGCGTGTGCAGACAGAAATAACATCCATGGCGCCACTAAAAAATATGCGTTGCGTTCATCTTCGCTATGAAACGCGAAAACGGCACCAGTCCCGACAAACTAAACTACACCTACTGCGTGTGCACGCCTTAACCCGTATCAAAAACTCCTCTGCACGCTTCGAAACCAATACCAGATGAGACCCCGCCGAAAGAGTATTGCAGAGCAAGTCCCCCAGAGACGAAAAAAAAAAAAAAGAATAGTGCGATCCGTTGCTCTCGAAATGATTGCACGTGGACCACCAGAGCACCGAATAAGAGATAAAAGGCAACTGGAACGGAAGATGCATGAGACGGCCTACGAAGCAAAAGTAAATAACGCCATCGCATGCAGAGTACCGAAAGCAAAAAGGCGTTGGCGCATTGTGTACTCTCGAGGGCGATCAATCAATGGAGCGCTACATTTGGCGCGAGATATAGAGGCCGTATACGAGCTCGAAGATGTCTAGCACCACATCCTGCTCGCTGTGTGCTCGTCTCATCTTCTGCGCATTTGCGTTTGCAGCGCGGCCATAAGCTGCAGCTCAATTCTTACGCGCCGCTACCGATTCCCCGTATCGTCCTCTCGGACATTCCATTTCTTCGTATTCGAGACTGGCCCGCAGTCTCTCTCTAGGCGTTTTATATCGCTCAAGAAAAAGCGTTCTAAAGGAACAGACATTCTAACTCTTCAATATCTCAGTGTTCCTCTCCTTCTTTTTTTTTTTTTTCATGGCCCTTCAATCGACTATAGAAGCTCCGGAAAGGTATGATGTTGTTACGGGCTTTATTTTCTTTCCAGACACGACTACATCTAGTACAGCGGCACTCAAGTTAGGGTGGTCGAGTACTTCTATCGGCACAGCCCTTATTTTAACCAGTACAGTTCGTACATGGTGATGCGCTCCGAAACACTACTCCTTGATCTTGAAAGGCACGGTTTAGCAAGGTTCTCGAAAGTGGCTCAGCACTTCTACGCTCATTTATCGAACTTCGAGTGAGTGGATAAAAATTGTAAAAAGAAAAAAAAAAAAAGCCGAGTGGATGCGAAAGTAAAAGCGAGGTACGAATAGTCACGTCCTTTGAAAATACAACGATTTGGCTGCGAAGAAGCCAGCGATGAAGAGGCGCCTTGAGCGCACCATCCTAAATAATTCTGGCACTCCGGAAGGTATACTGATGCCCGAATAGAAATCCTATGCGTTTATAGTTGTTGGTAGGACTGGCGTTCCTTGTGTTATTTATTTATTTATTTATTTATTTATTTATTTATTTATTTATTTATTTATTTATTTATTTCACAATACTGCAGGCCAGCATGGCCTAGGCAGGAGTGTAATTGCAGACAAAAGAAAAAAAAATAAGAACAGGATAGAAATAATTGATAACAGCACTGGCAGCATAAGTAATACGTCACTGTGGCTAGGACAATTTTTAGCAAAAGAATGAAAAAAAAAGAAAAAAGAACAGCACCAACAGTGTACAACACTGGCACTACAAGTCTCAATGATTCAATATTCAGTGCGACAAATGTTCTCCAAGGACTTCGTCAAAATTGTCTGCCTCGCAAACGAACTCGGGTAGACTGTTCCAATCCGAAACAGCGCGGGGAAAAAAACTGTGTTTGAATGCCTCCGTTCTGGCTAAAATGTGTTGTAGGGTGTGTTTGCAAGTGTTGCACTTAGTTCTAGCTGCAGTGGTCTTTAAATATGAAGGTGTAGACATACCAAACTTTTCGTTCAAAATGTAGCGCAAGAATTTTAGTCGACTGATTTGATGTTATGAGCTTTCATGAGTTGAGTTGGTGAATCTAGTCTTTTGTATTTATGGAATATAAACCGAATTGCTTTCTTTTGTAGCGCTTCTAAGCTCTGTATATCTTTTTTTAGTGTGTGGATCCCATACAACGGACGCATACTCCAATTTAGATCTGATAACAGATAATACGCTTGAAGTTTGACATCCACAGTTGCCTGTGCAAGCTTCCTTTTCAAAATGCAGAGTTTCCGAAAAGCTGAAGTGCATATTGACGAAATGTGTGCCCGCCACGTCATATCACTTGAAAGAGTAATCCCTAAATACCTATATTGCGCTACTAATTGAATCGTAGAGCCATGAATATTGTAGGTAAACACACTAGGATTTGTTTTCCGCGTTATATATATAAGCACTGTTTTATCAACGTTCAATTCCATCTCCCATGCTGCGCACCAGCATTCAATGTTGCGAAGAGTTTGCTGTAATAGCTTATGGTCATCAGAGCAGGTTATTTCTTTAAACACAACACAATCATCCGCGAAAAGTTTAACAGACACTGATTCGGGGATTTCTTGCACTAAATCGTTTACATATATAAGGAATAATAGTGGCCCCAACGCACTTCCCTGTGGCACGCCAGAAGTGACATTGAGCGTCCTAGATACGCTAGATTTTATTTCTGCTTTCTATTAGATTTATAACTATTTCTATTAGATTTTATAACTGCTTTCTGTTAGTTAAATAAGACTCAACCCATTTAATAAGATAAAGCGGCAATCCTATGTTATGTAATTTCAGAAGTAATTTACTATGCGGAACTTCATCAAACGCTTGAGAAAAATTAAGTAGAAGTATATCAGTTTGCCCTGATCGATCTTGAACTGCCATAAAATCGTGGATCATTATGACCAATTGCGTTGTCGTGGACAATCCCTTCCGAAATCCATGTTGGCAAGGAGACAATATGTTATTATCTGCTAAGAAGCACTGAAAATTGTGAGCCACTATGTGCTCTAGTAACTTGCAACTTATTGAAGTTAAAGAAATCGGTCTGTAATTAGAAACAATTGATTTGTCTCCCTTCTTATGAATGGGCACAACACGTGCAATCTTCCAGTCATCCGGAAATTCACAGCTACGCAATGATTTATTAAATACCTCTGCCAAGAAATCGCTTGTGTGTAGAATAGCGTTTTAAAATGTATTTGGGATTTGGTCTGGTCCTACACTCATTTTGATGCTCAGTTTTCTTAACAAAATCAAGACACCTTCCTTTGTGGCAATAGGAATGTCCACATCGTTCAGAATAGCTGGTACGGGTACATAAGCACTTGAAGAAGTGAAGACGCTGTGGAAATATTTATTGAATGCCTGCGACATTAAGAAGCCTTCCCTTTCGTATTTCCCGTCAAGTTTAATGCGATTCACTGTTTCAATGGTTTGAGCCAGAAATGTCCAAAATTTAGCAGGATCTTCTTTAATGAATGAAGGCAGAGTGACTTGATAGTAATGTGTCCTAGCATCATTCACTTTAATTGCAAAATTTCTTTTCAAAACATCAAATGTCTCGGGTGCTACGTTTTAACGCCTTCTAAGTCGCTTGATTCTGCGTTTAATGGGGATAATCTCCCGAGATATCCATGGGTGTTTACGGTTCTTGCGTACCTTCCGGTGCGGGACAAACTCCCTGAATGAAAAACCAGACCGCACTTCTAAATCGTGTCCACAAGGCATGGACATCACCGCGCGTGCTGTAGCTTAGTACACACTCTAAGTAATCTGTGATTGATGTATCATGAGCGCGGTCAAAATCTTTGACCTCCACTGAATTTCTACTCGAACGCGCTACAGAACATCGATAAGGCCAAGAGAAAAACAATAAGCTGTGGTCTGACACTCCGTTTTCAACAGTGATAGTACCATTGAAAAATATATCACTTACAAAAAATAAATCCAAGACAGGACGGTTGCGCGTAGATTCACAGACAATTTGGTCAAGGTTCGCATAGGCCCATAGTCATCAAACCCATTTGACTTTTGTACAGTGCTGCCGCTACCTACGCGTCAGCACAGTTACTGACCATTTTCTTCTCTCCTTCCCTTCTCTTTTCTCTCTCTCATCTTTATGCTCCCCTTTCCCATTCCCGCAGCGTAGGGTAGCCAACCGTGCATGTGCCTGGTTAACCTCCCTGCCTTCTCTCTTGTTTTTCTCCTCCTCCTGGTCAAGGTTCAGAGCTAACATTACGTCTAAAGCAGCAACGCTCAATTTAGATTGCCAGTAAGCTAAGTTCTTCCATTTGATAGCTGGAAGGTTAAAGTCTCCTGTGATCATGATGTGACGTGTGTGGTTTAAAAGAAGATGGTCGTAAAGCTTTTCAAGAAAAGAATCTGACACTTTCGGAGCTTTATAAACAACACAATCAGGGAATGGGACGTAAAAACAACACAACCATCCTGCATTATGATACCAGTCAACGACATTCTGTCGTTGACTGGTATCGTCATGCAAGATGGAGAAAAATATTTAACAAAAGTTAATTATCGTTACAATCCCCTGTGAGACTTTTCCGTGTATGAAGAACCTGGCATGACTGAAGGACCGAGGAGTCAAAAAGAGTTTCCCCCTTTTTCTTTTCTTTCTTTTTTTTTTTTTTTTGTGAGAACACTTGTCTTTAAAGGGCCCCTCACCAGGTTTAACAATTTTGAGCTGACGAGCGCAATTCATAGACTGAGCGTTCACGATTAGAGCTGTGCACGGGCCTAATTTTCAAGCCCGAGCCCGGCCCGGGCCCACTGACTGCGTCGAAGGCCCGCCCGAGCCCGACCCTAAAGGGCTTCGAGCGCGTCCGGCCCGGCCCGACGTACAAAAACACAAACCCGGGCCCGGTCCGGCCCGACCCTATGAAAGTTTGCTGCGGAGAAAAGATACCACTTTTTCATCATGTGGCATTTTATTCAACATATCAAAGTTAAACATACGCAAACGACACATTCTAGTGTGTGTACACAGATTACAAGTTGTGTAAAAATAACAAGCTGTGCAGTGATTCGGACTTCAGTGAAATGCGGCGCTCCTGCATCACATATCCCGTCGAACTGAAGTTCCGTTCGCTGCTCGCACGAGTAGCCGGAATCGCAAATATTTTTTTTCGCAAGCATAGCAAGCTCGGAATAATTAAGACTCCTTGTTCTTCCAGAAGTTTAGTATCTGTGATGCAGGACAGGAGGATGATTGCATGGATAAATAATCACAAAGGTGATCTGTGTGCTCATCGCTAAGTGCTAGAAGACAATTCCGGCACAACGTCTATATTTTTGGTTTGATGCGGGCTTTGCACCTGGCCCGGCCCACCCGATGCCCGAGATGAGTAGCCCAAGCCCGGCCCGGGCCCGAGATGGGAAGACGTCCGCATACCCGAGCCCGGCCCGCGGGCCGGGCCGGGCTCGGGCTTTCGGGCTACCCGGAGCCCGTGCACACCTCTATTCACGATCACGTCTGCCAAAATTTGCAACGCTACGCGCCGCAGAAATGGGCCAAATTTCAAGCTGAACGCTGCTTGCCCTTCCTTTCGCGTGCCCGCGCGTAGAGAATGAGGGAATGACGTACACGGTGGAATGGCCCTACGTAGACGGTAGTGCTGTGACGCCGGTCCTCTACGTAGACGACTGTGCACTGACGTCGAGAACAGTAGCACGTGACACTGCGAAAATTGCTTGACACGACGTGTGTAGTTTGGGAATTTGTTGCTTGAATAGGTGAATAAAACTTCAGAGAAATAATGAGACGCACAAAGGGAATGTGTGCATCTTTTTTCATTTTTGTTCAGTGAACTGCAGCGATATGCGGGGCTAATGTGCCTCCGTTTCGCATGCGTTCGTGTCCCTGCCGTTAGCGCATCGAGCAGACGCCAGCCCCTGGAAACGAAAGTAATGTTCTGGCCCGTTCGAGCACTCATTGTGCTCATTTATTCTACCACGTCCTAGCAAACGTAAATGCGACGCGGCGTGTCACGGTAAGGATCCATGAGCCTTTCCAAACAAACGCGCACCGAGGCATCCATCCCGCAGAAACAGGCAGTAGACCACAAAACAACGCTGGTCAACAAAAAAACCCGCATTTCCCCGAAGGGGGAGTATGAGGAAGTGCGAAGCAGGGGGTGATGCTATGAGGGGGGCGCGCGCGACTAAACTGCAGAGCCGAGCGAAGGAGACGGCAGCGAAAGAGCACGCGCCAGCCGACCCACGGAGGTCTGGCCGTTTTTAAGTGCAAAGCACTCGGCGCGGAGAGCGGTGCGGAGCCGGCGCGGGGCGCGCGCAGCCACGGAGCGGAGGGCGGAGCGCGCGCAGTCACGTGGGGCGTGACGTCGCTGCGCCGTTGCTACAGACGCTCCTCTCCGCTCCTCGCGCCGTTGCTAGGGGAGAGGAGGAGGAGCGCGGATGCCGGCGGAGTTTTCGGGGTCGCTTAAGAAGTGCATTCGCACTTAAAACAACGCCGCGCGCGTGCTCGGGGGCTGGGACAACGCCACCTAGAAAAAATGTTATCAGGCCTGCTCACTGCCGCCGTGACGTCACGCGTCATGACCGAGCGAGCGCGCACGGAGGGCTGTGAAGCCATTGCCAGCAACGTCTTCCGTGAAAAGATAAAACGTTCGCAGCGAGTTTTACATGTGCAAAAGCTTGATTTTGCCTTTTGCGTCGGGATTCGCGCTGGTTTAAGGAATGTAATAAGCTTTAATTAAATTTTTCTTGGTGATTTATCTGTAAACCATTTATTATTTCAATTAAAAATAAAAGATCGTTAGCTATGGAACATGTGACCGATTTATAAGAGCAAAGTTTGATGGCCCAGCAATGTGACGAAATAAATAAGGTAAATTTTATTCAATCTTTATTCTTTATTTGCACACACACACATTACACACTGTCCAGAAGATGCACAGACACTGTTCCTATTGATCTGCTAAACATCTGCAGTTTTCTCTGCAGATATTTCGCTTTTGTATTGTAGTGTCGGTTCTTGGATTGATGTACTTGGTAGTCATCCTTAAGTATTCCGGCTTGAAATGGAGCTCACAAACCTTAAAACCATTTAAGAAGGCGACTTATCTGACGCTTTCTGCTCCACATGCCCCTTATTGACTAAGGTACAAAACAGGGAGATCTTTGAGGCGTCTAGAGGCATCCAGATGCGGGTGTATGAGCAGTAGATATTCCAAAGAAATAAATTAGGCGAAGGGGCAGGCAGCACTGGCGCCTAATTATAATACCGCAAAAAAAAAAAAAAAAGGGTCGGAGCAGCGGTAAGAAATACGCCTCCCTCCTTCCCTTTTCTCAACAAAGTAAGCGGAGGTGTTACAATAAGACCACGGTGCTACGCGCAAATAGCGAAATGTTTACCGACCCTGAAGGAAAAACGCCTGTTCATATAATGTATTGCCATGCGTCTTTATTGCTCCACTTTGATGTGTTCCGAATGCGAGCGGTAGAACATAAAACGTATCTCTCGCTCCGCTTGTGAAATCGGTTGAGCGGAACGTGAAGATGCGTCTACTTCGTTTCACAGTCGTTTTTCAGCCAAGCAGACCGCGTCTCGGTAAACGCGTGCGTCAAAAAACGCGACGTATATGCAGTTCCCAGCATTGTCTCGGTACGCTAAGTTATTGCGGGGCTCAGCATCAGCGACACTATATAAGCGAAAAGTGTCTAATGTCAAGGCTTACGCTAACAAGTCAGAAGCGCACACGGCATCATTTTACAGAAAGAGCCGAACATGCTAGAAGTGGTGCTTTTAAAACAAATGAAAAGCGTACCTTCGAATCACGCAGAGAACGCATATCGATGTCATCCCGACGAACGGCACGCTCTCATTTCGCCTTCTGGTCGTCCTTGGGGAATGAAAACACTTGGACCTCCGGTACGAAACGGCGACAGTTGGGCCCGCAGCACTGCTCCATTGGAAGAGCTTCCAGGTGTACACTACGCGAGCATTCAGTGAACGAAACACATCATATCAGCACGCAGCACTTCACAGACGCAGAAGAACACGGTCATCTTCATGCAGTCGCCAAAAGAAACACCAGCACACCACGACAGGCTTCGTCCGGCTTAGCAATCCTGCTCTCTCGAACGGCGGGAACATGCATGCGCACGTCTGCCCGGCGGCAGACAAGGGACAAAACTTAGTGACGTCAGAGGCCATGCCCGGAGTGGTGAGCAGGCCTGAATTATTTTTCTACGTGGCATTGGCTGGGAGCGGCTGGGCTTCCTCGGACATGTCATGACGTCATGTCAGTCGCCTTCTTGCGTGCCCATGACGTGTTGCTCTCGCTCGCATGCCGGAGAAGGTAGGGAAGAGATTTGGCTTGCGAAGGCTACGCGGGGCGAGCGGCAAGGGTTTCGAGCTCACCTCCTCGCATCATGGTTTCGCGCCGCTTCAAAATACCAGTTTTCTCAGCTCGTAATGAACCGATTGAAACAATTCTTGTGGCATAATGCTCTTCATCGGACACACCACAACTGCCAGCGTCTAACTAAAATTTGTTATGGGGCCTGGTGAGGGGCCCTTTCCATGATATGTTGTGTGCGTGTATTAGATGTGTGCCGTAAGGTCTGTGTTTTGGTGAGTTGAAGTGTCTTGTGTTTCCTGGTCCGCCGGAATAATTGGTCCACAGTATCCAATGCAGATTGTTATTTGAATGCGCAAACTATTTATAATACTTGTACCACACCTTTTACTGCACGAGAGAGCATCAGCAACGAGAGCACCACAGGTCTGTCCGAATACCGTCTCAAAATGTCGCTTCGCAAGCATCTCAGAAAAACTGCGCGGAACGCTTTCTGTAGAAATATCGCATCAAGTGGAATAAATTAGTAGCAATCGTCAATGAACATCAACGAGAGACAACGACATCACTCCGTGTCAATGTCCGCCCTGGGGGAGCAGTGGTTATAGAGCTCGGCTGCCGACCCACGGGTCGCGGGTTTAATCCCAGCTGCGGCGGTCGCATTTCGATGGAGGCGAAATGCTAGATGCCCTTTTGCTGTGCGATGTGAGTGCAAGTTAAAGAACACCAGATGGTCTAAATTGGTGGAGCCATCCACTGTGGCGTCTCTCACATTATGGTTCTGGGACGTAAAACCCCAAATATTATTATGATTCCTTGTCACACTTATTGCTAATATTTTTCAGCCGTCCGAACGAACCCTTCTGATGTTCAGGCATACATAGCGAATCTCCTTCGCAATGTTCTCTTAACAGCAACTCTCAGAGAAGCACGACGCGACGTATCTTCATTTGCCTCTGTTACACGTATTATGTGCGGGGTTTGATGTCAAAGATGTCAGCAATAATTCATGACCACAGTTATGTAAGGGTACGTGTTCGTCTGGTCGTTCAAGTAGGCTGCTGACCGCTCTGGCGGCGCGCGTCATATTCGGCTTGCTGGTGCAAATTGAGGGATCGAATACCTACGGCTGCTTCTTTCGGAGCTCCACGCTTCAGCTCAGAACGCTGTGAGGCGCTATCAACTGAGACGCCGGAGTGCAACCGAGATCTGATGACTTCTTTCCCCCATCTTGTGTTTTTTTGCGTGACGTCGGCCGTGGATGCATGCGCGGTCCACCTGCGCGCCTTGCTCGTTTGCCACTGAAGACGTTGTGACGTGTGTCATCTTCCGGCAACACATTGCTCTGGTGTGCGCCTGCACGTTGGACTGGGGAGCGTCTTCTCTGGCTCGTGTGAAGGGGCGGGCTACGCATTGTTGCAATCCGAGAGCGCTGTAGTGCCCAGCCAAACGTACTACCATGGGTTAGCGCTGCCTAGCTTGGCTATAATCGTAGGTGACGTGCAGACGGGAAGTCCACTGCAGACCGAAACTAGAAACTGTGTTCCCATTGCCCGACTTAACACACATAACAAAAGTTATGTGCGATTGCGTACAGTATGCTGCACTTTTTGAGGTCTTACCATGACCTCCGAGATTGCGCGCCGGCACGTTTGTTTGCAAACGCGCAATATTTGAGGGCTTGGTCTGATTTATCTAAGACAGCAGCACCCAACAAAAGCAGCATGCACGTTTAGCACAAGACGGACAGTTTCATGAAGAAACGTTCCTTTTCACCACTCTCCAGTTTCACAAGAGAAAACACCGAGTTGCGTGTGTAGGTGTCACAACATGCGTTGGTGTGCTGGCAGGCCGGGCAATCCATGCACTACAGCTCACGGCAGAGAGCGACGGAACAACGCAAAAGCACACGCAGCACTTCTAGCTTTGGTTCTGGTGTACCTGCGACTGCTCGGCCCTGTGGCCAACATGAAAACAATCTTTGTTTACACTCGAGTATTCTATTATTCTCCTCGACTACCCTGGCCTGATCACCGAAGTGCTCGACCATAACTTTACAGGAGCTCTTGGTTACCTTCCAAGCGGCGAGGAGGGGGTGGGGGAAGGAATAAAGGACGGAAGGAAGGGTTTAGGGCAGGTATGATCGCGACAAGAACTTTCAACTCGCGCCTGGCGTTCATTTATTAGCCTCGTTTTGTCAGTAAGTGCGTCATAGTTGGCATGAACCGCTTTCTCTTAACATGATTTGAGCACGCACTGAAATGAATATATACCCTTATTTCTACAAGTTATTGTGAATGAATTATAATTGATTGACAAGCTGACAACATTAACGAGGTGAAGAGAGCCCCGAGTGAGCATCCATTCTTTCATATGGCGAGACTCGTTGGCTATATAGAATAAGACATCTCAGTGAACAACAAAACGTACCTCAGTGCTTTTATTGGCACCCTTTCAATGTGCATTTGTTAGCAGTCGGGACCTTTGTTCACTTAATGACCATATTTTTTAATCTGCCGTTTCCTTCCTATCTTGCTTTCTTTTGTAAGATCGCATCGTCCCGGCGGGTGCTTTCTTTTACCTTGCTTAATCAACGTTCTGAGAAACCGGTTTTCGCATTTCATCTGCGTCTGCAAGGCACCGCGTGTCGTGTAGACGCATAAAAAGATGAAAGGCATCTGTAATAAAAGAGCCCTGTCACTTCTCCTGCTCCCATCCTCACCGTGCGTCGCGACAGCTGGTTGTGCCGAAAGCGACGGCAACACGCGATCTCTTTACATTCCGAAAGAGAGCTGCAGAATGGGCATTGTGGCAGCGAGAACGAGAAGCATGCAAAGCTTTTCATCCAAGTCACGTTGCGCGCTTTCTTGCGTACATGTGATCTCTTTCTGCCTCTCTCTCTCTCTTTAGTGCGTGAGTGTTGCTGTGTGTGTGTAAGAGTGTGTCCGTGTGCGTATGGGCGAGTCTTTCAACACCGTTTGTCGCTCCTACCTTGGCTTCGCAAGGGAGGAGACAAGCCCCGAAAAGTGGTACGCAATGCTGGCGCTTCAAATGTCTGGTAGAAATAATACGACGCGCGTTTCCCTCTATGTGGGAGCGCTAAACCTGAAGAAAAGCGGTACCTTGATTTCTATAAGCAAGAAGGGGAGAAGTGGGGAAAAATATATATATATATAACAATTTCGTCATAGGAACTGTTAAAACACGAAATTGAAACGTGTCTTTACAAAAGTAGATCAATGTTCATTGCTAGTTGATAAATGAGAGCTTTACAATGTATGTTGGAGTTTTACGGCTATATCACCATTTCATCTAGACTCCTAACTGCACATATGCATCCGGATGACTAACGTCAATGATCATTATTAAAAATTCAGCAGTGGCTTAGCTCGGCTATGCCAGGATATACGCTAAGGTGGCGTAGCTAAATTTAACGTTTAACGCATGGCACTACTTACGGGCGTCAAGTCTGTCATGTGCTACATTCTTTCACACACGTCGCACATATATCCAAACGGATTGTTTACGAAGTCCGTCTCGAAGGTCCGAGTCGCACTGGCGCTTTCGCTAAGTTTCACAGAATAGTCAGTCGATCGGCGAGCCTTGAGGTCATCGACGGCGTCTAGTTGTTGCTGCTGCTGAGATGGTCGGGGCACGTCGCTCAGCCTCCTGGCGACGCCGCTTTGCTAGACCTTCCTCCCTTTGCTCCGGTGTATCCGTAGCACGTTTGGCATTCTTCTGTTCGTTCTTCCTACGTTCAACTGCTAATTGCCAGGCAAGTACTTCGAGATCCGACGAGTTAAGCTTCGTCGCTCTTCTGAGCCACCGAGCAGCAATTTCGCTCTCCTTCTCCATGGCTATACCACACTGGCAAATGCCCCGCTATATGTATACCCCCCTGATACCTCTGCGCATGTGCACAAAATGAGAGGCGCTATCAAGCAGCTCCTGCGCAGCGTCAGACTTGGCTACTGCGCAACGGAGGCGCACAGCTGGGCACGCACCGGCGCCAGTGCGTCTGCCGCCGCTATGACGTCACTCCTCTGGAATGCGCAGACCGGCGAGGCGACGGTGGATCCATCACGCCAGCTGTGCGCCGTGTGACGTCACCGCTCCTCGCGCATGCGCAGCACGGCTCTCTAGGAGTCACGCCAAACTGCTCAACCTCGGCCCAGTGTAGCTCACGCTACACAACTTTGTTAGATGAAATTTTCAGCATAAACCCGGACACAGCGTTTGATGAATACCGCGCAAAGATGGCATCAACAAGTACATAAGCATTGGTAATCGATATGCGCTCACGTAAAGCGTCGTTATTTGAGGAGAAAAACGGCAAGGTGTGCCCTGTCCAGCAGTTCGTTAACCTGCACTTCTGCTCATGCATAAACCCCCCACACGACGCTTCAAGAATGCGAGAGGCAGAGCTCGTAGCTAGAGCCGTGAATGCGTGAAAGCGTCCACCTTGCCGCTGGCGTGTCTCTCACTGCAAGAACGGACTCACTGAAACGGTATTGAAACGAAATTGAGTGAAAATCGGGGAACCAGCCTCAGCTGCGCTGATACTACCAAAGTGTGTTCTGTCGGCGCCCGTTAGCGTCATGATTCTGTACTCATGGACTCCTAGATTACCTCCAGCAACGCACCGTGGCTCAGGCCGTTCCATCCGCATGGGGAGAGCGTAATCAGAGAAAGTGGTGTGACAGCCAGGAGAGTGTCGCACAGTTATGCTCTGAGTGTGTATTCGGGTGTTAGGGTCCCGTCAGGCAGATCACATCTGCCTTTTGCCCTCGTAGCGAAGACACTTCTGTCTGAAAATAAAGAACTGAAAGAAGAAAAGTGAAAGTGAAAGAAGGTTATTTTTGGACGGATGCTATGAGCGAGGCTTGGGCTAAGGCCACCACCGGATGGGACGGCCGTAGTGGAGTGTACCAGAATATTCCAGTACACTGTAGCCGTAGGAACTGCTAGATGGCGGAAATAATCTCGAAGGCCACGCATTACTTCACATCAGCTCTCCAAGATGATGACACCGCCCCACGCGAACCAAGGTCACTGTGAAAGTGAAAAGGCGTCAAAGGTAAAAGGCACGTTTGTAAAGGTTGATGCGTAAGCACCGGTATTGCAGTAGGTATAGCGCCCGGCTCCTATCGTCGTCGACCGAAAGACCTTGTAACGCGCAGGCGTGGTTAGGGCTTAAACCGGTTTCGTTTCCAGAGAACGTAGTTTTGCCAGGAAATAATGTGGCAGTACTCACTCGTCTGCAAGGACACCAAATAAGCGATAAGGGGGTCCTGGGAATCGGTGCTCTCGTCTGCCTGCTGAATATTTCACCTCGTATATGTGCATCATTACTGGCAAGTGTAGTGCGCGACACTCTTCTTTCTCTTCCAAGGACTTGCGGGCGAGTACTTCTCATTTTCGAAATAGTCAGAAAAAGTCTTGTAAAAAACAAACAACTACAAGACCGACGGTTCTGGTTTAAGTGAAGTAGCATTGGATACATATGCTATCAGGAGCATGACTTTTCTTAACATAAGAGCAATTAACAGTCACGACCCCAATTAACAGTAGGGACAAATATCGAAAATCAATTGAATGAGTTCATTCAAATAGAAGGCGGTTTTCTTGTGAGAGGCTTAGGAGCCTTCATGTGCGCGCCTCAGCGGAGGCGCGCGCACATGAAGGCTCCCTAGAGAGGCTGGGATCCTTGCACCACCTGGCGGCGCAGATCTGTACCACGCGCTTCTTTCTAAGGGGGGTCCGTGATCCGCTACGGTAGTGCAACGCTGCGAAAAAAAAAATAACTGAAGGAATACACCAGGGCGCCCAAACGGTCAGGCAAAACGCCCAGATGTTCGTGTGCCTAGACGCATTAAACCACCGCGAGACGCCAAAGTAAAACAATTAGGCCCTTTTCCAATTTGTTGAAAAACAATTTTTCGAAAAGAGCAGTAAGGAAGTTTGCCAACATTTCCTCTGCGATCACGTCACTTATTTATTCAGCAACGCAATTCACGTATTCCAAGGGTTGATCATTTCTTGAGTAACCATTAGGGAAGTAACGATCAAACCACAGAGCTGTCATTAACATCTCCTTTTCTTTTCCATGCGTTTAAACGCCTGTCGTAGCCTATGGCGCTATCTGCGAATGACGTTGTGATCAGTTTAATTACCATTGCTTCAAAGCCGGCGGAAATACTTTAAAAAAAACGCGAGTTCAATCGAGAATTCATGCCGTCATTGTAAAGTACAACGTGTCAAAGAAAAATATGCCACGGCGAACGCCGCTTATGCTGTCAAAATCCTTGCACGCGTTTATATACCGTACACGACTTGCTCTTCTAATGACCAAATCGAACGCCGCACCATTCCTCGATGAGGTCGTTTGCACTCTCGCTAAGCACGGGAACAAGATGGAGAGAGAGAGAGAAGGCAATCTGGGCTCAGCAACGAATTCCTTACAAAATAGTCAGCCATAAGTCTTCAATTTCACTCCTTCCTCTTGACCTACATTTCCTTTCTCTTAATCGTTCCCTTAGGTCGGTACCTTCATAAATCTTTTGTCGGTTCCTAAACAAGAGATGAACGTACAAATATTAAACCCCTGGCTCTCGTGCTGTGCTCGCATCTTAAATGAAGTGTTCCTTAAAAAGTGTTACAATGGCACCGAGTACGAGTGAGGAGAATGGGGTCAACGTCTATGAAAACAAAGAGCCCCGCAATATCGAAAAGGAAAGAAAAAGGAGGGACAAAAACGCATTTGCAACTGCCTCAATTTCCGAAATACCTTTCCTTCGTTGTATTATTATCGGTTCATTCCCCACCGGCGCTGTTCATCAGAGCCCGTCAGGGAGTGCTGCTGCGTAGCTTAAAAACTAAGGATTTTTTTTATTAGATGGACATATAAATGAGTGCATTCGGTAGCTTATATCCAGATGCTGAAGTGGAAGGGTAGTGGAGAAAAAAAGAGGACTACGAGGAGTTCGTTTTTTTTTTTTAATTAAGTGGTGCAGGGGGGGGGGGGGGGGGGGGCACTTGCACTTAAAACTGCAGCTCATGATCTTTATTTCATTCATCGTCCCCACCTTATCACTCTTTCAGTTGGCTTAGACTTTTTCTTTTATCATTACCTCCTACAGCCCTTCGTTTAAGGCACACATCGCGTATTTCTAACTGCCACCGCTAATGTGAACTGGATTACTCGGTAATTTTGTATCGGTCGAGTGTTTTCTTGCGTTATTTCTTGTTGCCGTATACAGAATGACGACGAACACTGTCTGCGATCCCTTCCTTCGCGGCCCCTTAGACGATTACGCCATGCGTCATTCGTTCTCCATGATACTAACGGCGGAATACGAATCCACGTGCCGTTGGGTGAAACGCACGGGACGCTCATGTGGCGAAATTAAAATTATGCTACACGCGGGCCATGATATTTTTATTGAAAATTCCGATTCATTAGGTGCGAAATGAAAAAAAAATACCTGTTCGTCTTTTATTTCACCTGCAACACTCGTATGGCGAGTTACACGTTCAAGAGCACTTTTATTAGGACTGCGGCTCCTTTAAACGCCAGACGTCTAATTTTGTCGCAGTTAATAATAAACAGACGAAAAACAACAGTATCTCACTGTTTGCACTGATGTCGGCTACTGATCACAAAGGTCGGTGAGTTGTTCGCACAGCACGAAGGAAACAATGGAGAACATGAGAGTATAAGGGATAATATGTCCGTAGTTTGCACAAGCGGTCTCTGTCAATACTACAGAGTGATTGCTATGGCGGCTCACACCCGCTGAAATTGCAAGACTGTCTGCAGGCGATGCATACGTATAGGAGCAGGCTGTTTGCGCTGTGCCCCATTGCGTAGACAGCCATCTTACATCCCAATCTGCTTCGAGTGCAACCATACCGCTAGGTCCCACAACACAATTCTGCATGTGCTATTACCGGGAAGGTTGCGAAAGAGAAGTCCGGCTCATAAAACACGAAAAGCGATACCATCGGCTTTGCGTGCTTGGTACTGCTTGTTCACCTTACGGCTGTAAGGTAATTTCGAATAAGAAATGCCCAGTCGTAATGAAAATGACTACTAGAAATTGCTGTGGAGTTTTACAGAGATAGCTCTGCCCCTCGAGGTATAACAGATCACTCGCCTCGCTCCGTGAATTTGACCTTCAAGCTCAGCTTAGGCCCTGCCAGTGCATCTGATTGACATGTGATGATGCGAAGCAGCGGGCGCTAACGCTTACACTGGCGGCGGTGTTGACGCTGGCGCTCATCGCAGTGTTGCGCAGGAGAGAAACCTGGGGAGGCGCAAAGCACGCAGTGATGGACCGGTGTTTCCTACTGAAACATCCCAATCGCTGCTAATGGGCAATGAGAGACAGAAAACTCTGTCTGGACACAGAGACTTGCAGTCCGCTTTTAGTTAACGCGCACGTTAACGCGCAGCGATTAGGATGTTTCAGTAGGAAACACCGGTCCATCACTGCGTGCTTTGCGCCTCCTCAGATTTCTCTCCTGCGCAACGCTGCGATGAGCGCCAGCGCCGATGCCGCCGCCAGTGTAAGCGTTAGCGCCTGCTGCTTCGCATCTACACATGGTTCCCTTTAGCGGGAGATGGTGTAATCTTTAAGGCGAAAACCTTTAATGTCTCATGCTCACGTCCGTCCGGTGTCCTTCCGACGTCCGTCCGGCGTCCGTCCGTCCGTCCGTCCGTCCGTCCATCCATCCATCCGTCCGTCCGTCCGTCCGTCCGTCCGTACATCCATCTGTCTGTCCGTCCGTACGTCCGTCCGTCCGTCTGTCCGTCTGTCCATTCGTCCATGTCCATCCGTCCATGTCCGTCCGGCCGTCCGTCCGTTCATCCGAGCTCTGGCACGGAGCCAGGTGGCCACCAGGATGCGCAAACGGACGCCGGTCGCATGGGACTCTACAGCGCTCGCGCTTTGCTTGCGTAGCATCGCTGTGTCCCAGAGTTTGCAATCATTCTTACCGACGCCGTCTCAATGGACCCAGGCGTTCACGGAATACACTTTCGAATTTACAAAGGGTCCGTCAATTTAAGAGCTGGAATGCGGATGGCGTTTGCACGATGCGCAAAGCACGAGAAAATACTAACACATGCGAACGAAGGAAGATGAGTCTCGCGTCTTGCTGCGATTCGCGGTAAAAAATTAAAAAAGAAAACACGCACACATTCGGTTTGTGTGTTATCCCACTGAGAGTTTAAAAGAAATAAAAAGCCGGCAGATCCCACGCACTGTGGGAATCGATGTAATGCGAAGCAGCCAGGAAGGAGCAAATCATGCTTTACATAATTTGCATGTCATGTTTTACATGTTAGGACCTGTCATTTATGTTCGTGATACAGTCATGTCACTCAATACCAAATTTGGTGTATCTCAAGCTAACGAAACGGCCGCGAGCACGCCATGAGCGTGGCATGCAAGTCATGACGCACATGACAAGTCATGATTTCCATATTACCACTTGTCATTTATGTTCGTCATACAGTCACGTGACTCAATACCAAGTTTGGTGTATATCAAGCTAACGAAGCGGCCGCGAACACGCCATGAGCGTGGCATGCAAGTCATGTCCCTCATGACATGTCATGATTTCCATATTGCTACTTGTCATTTATGTTCGTCATACAGTGACGTCACTCAATCCCAAATTTGGTGTATATCAAGCTAACGAAATGGCCGCGAGCGCGCCATGAGCGTGGCATGCAAGTCATGTCGCTCATGACACGTCATCATTTCCATACTACCACTTGTCATTTATGTTCCTCATACAGTCATGTCACTCAATACCAAATTCGGTGTATCTCAAGCTAACGAAATGGCCGCGAGCACGCCATGAGCGTGGCATGCAAGTCATGTGCCTCATGACATGTCATGATTTCCATATTGCCACTTGTCATTTATGTTCGTCATACAGTGACGTCACTCAATCCCAAATTTGGTGAATATCAAGCTAACGAAATGGCCGCGAGCGTGCCATGAGCGTGGCATGCAAGTCATGTCGCTCATGACATGTCATGATTTCCATATTGCCACTTGTCATTTATGTTCCTCATACAGTCATGTCACTCAATACCAAATTTGGTGTATCTCAAGCTAACGAAACGGCCGCGAGCACGCCATGAGCGTGGCATGCAAGTCATGTCCCTCATGACAAGTCATGATTTCCATATTACCACTTGTCATTTATGTTCGTCATACAGTCATGTCACTCAATACCAAATTTGGTGCATCTCAAGCTAACGAAACGGCCGCGAGTGCGCCATGAGCGTGGCATGCAAGTCATGTCGCTCATGACATGTCATGATTTCCATATTGCCACTTGTCATTTATGTTCCTCATACAGTCATGTCACTCAATACCAAATTTGGTGTATCTCAAGCTAACGAAACGGCCGCGAGCTCGCCATGAGCGTGGCATCTAAATCAAATCATGTTGTTCATGACATGCACGTCCTTATTTGCATATTACCATCTGCCATTTATGTTCGTCATACAGTCACGTCACTCAATCCCAAATTTGGTGTATATCAAGCCAACGAAACGGCCGCGAACGCCCCATGAGCGTGGCATGTAAATCATACTTTTCATGACAATTTAGTCATGATTTTCATGATATGACCAGCCATTTATGTTGGTCATGCGGTCATGTTATGCCATACCAAATTTGGTATAAATCCCATTAACGATACGGCCAGGAGAGCACAAAGTCGTAGGCGGCTAGATAGATAGATAGATAGATAGATAGATAGATAGATAGATAGATAGATAGATAGATAGATAGATAGATAGATAGATAGATAGATAGATAGATAGATAGATAGATAGATAGTCAGATACGCTCAAACTCGCCGAAGTTCGCTAAGAAATGCTTCGCATTTAAAAAGACATGGCATAATCAGTGGAATGGCCACACGCTTTCGCCAAACACACTTTGGAATGTACAAAGTGTCCTTTATTTTTTTTCTTTCCACAGTCACATACTTGTCTGCCCTTCATTTCCGCTCATTCTGGCATGTCCTCGAAGCCAGCAATAACAAC
Source organism: Rhipicephalus appendiculatus (assembly GCA_030522465.1). NCBI lineage: Eukaryota > Metazoa > Arthropoda > Arachnida > Ixodida > Ixodidae > Rhipicephalus > Rhipicephalus appendiculatus. Next base: position 51,255 of record JALIZH010012579.1, on the reverse strand, counting down.
ATTAAACATATTGAGGCGAAAGCCTTTAATGTCTCATGCTCACGTCCGTCCGGTGTCCGTCCGGCGTCCGTCCGTCCGTTCGTCCGTCCGTCCATCCGTCCGTTTGTCCGTCCGTTTGTCCGTCCGTCCGTCAGTTCGTCGGTCTGTCCGCCCGTCCAGTGTCCGTCCGTCCGTCCGTCCGTCCGTCCGGTGTCCGTCCGTCCGTTTGTCCGTTCGTCCGGTGTCCGTTCGTCCGTTTATCCGTCCGTTCGTCCGTTTATCCGTCCGTCCATCTGTCCGTCCGTCCGTCTGTCCTTCCGTCCGGTGTGCGTTCGTCCGTTTATCCGTCCGTTCGTCCATCTGTCCGTCCGTCCATCTGTCCGTCCGTCCGTCCGTCTGTCCTTCCGTCCGTCGGTCTGTCCGTCCGTCGGTCTTTCCGTCCGTCTCTCCGTCAGTGGAATGGCCACACGCTTTCACCGAACAAACTTTGGAATGTACAAAGTGTCCTTCAATTTTAAGCGAAATTATCGCTTTACCACTTGTGCTTGCTTCTTTTTTCACTACATGTCCAATAATTTGCCGGCTTATTTCCACTCACATTCCGCTCCCCTGGGACGTGATTTTAGTCTAAATTCAAGTTTGGCCACCCCTATGACGCTTATATACAACGAGTGAAGTTATTTTTGACCTCTCAAGCATGAAGAGATTACAGACATGAAACTCAAAACAGTTGGAATCTTCTTGCGCACTGTCCTAATTGGAAGAAAGCTTTCGAACAAAGTGTACTGCGTAGCTGGCAGAGTGCTAACCACACATACTTACTTTGGCAGAGCGCCTACAGCAAAGTGTACGTCTAATACTTCCGCACTGTCTGCACACCAATTACAACCTCTGTAATCGGTTAACAGGTGCACGTTGATTAGCGTCAGTGCAGCCTCGTTCGCCACGCTAAATCCGTCCTCCAGCGTCGGGTTCTCGTAAGCCGCCGGGATTGTGCAGCACAATGTTTGCGCTGTTTTTGAGCCCTCCGATGCGATTAGTACTTCTTCAGGCGTGCCTAACAATTCAATAGTGCCATCTATAGTTGAGCGTGTATGTAGGTCTAGCAGTGACTTATCCCTTAAGCGGCTGGTAAGCTTCCTAGCCTGCGACCACGCTTTTTCAGTTCCGCATACTGGCTGTAGTATGTGAGTACATGTGAAAACTGGTGTGACTGGGTTTTGCGGCGCCGAGTGGGAACCCATTATAAAGGCAGGTTTGTTTGATGCAGGGTAAAAGGCTAGCTTTCCATTAGGGATGTCTGAAAGAAAAAGCGACCGAATTTTTTCTCTTCTCATTTTGCAGAGGTTACTCTCAGCTTTCAATAGACGTCAGACTCTGGAGTTTTGCAGACGCGTAGCGGCCACCTGTCGGATCAGTTTTGGGTAGTGCAAAGTCCGGCTCCAATGCACAGTTTGCTGTGCAACCGGGTGCAACTAGCGAGTTGGAAACAACAATTAACCTATATATTTGGTGTGTTGGCGCATTGAACACTCAGAAAAAGAGCTACGAATTTATCTCCGCTAGTCGGACGCGCAACCGGAACTGCCATGACCGCCATGAAGTACGTGCCAGAACGATGGCGAAAACAAGAGCAGACGGAACAGCTTCGAGCGTTACGAATAAAGGCTTCAGTCGAAGCTACTGTTGCGTTGTGAATTGCCACGGACGTAAAGGACTTGTTTTACCAATTTCTGTAGCTGTTGTACGAAGCAGAATGGCGAGAGCTCTGGATACGGGCCATTGCGAACGTTCTGGGTAAGTGAATTACTCGCGTTCTTCACAGCCGGTCGCATGAGAAAGTGTGATAATGTGGGTGTCATCATGCTAGTGTTTTGAGTAGCCTTGACGTAGAACCGTGGTAACCTTGATTATGAAGCTCAGCAGAGCCTCAGACAGCGATGCGCGCCGTGCAGCAGTTAAATGCAGGCTGGTGAAGCGCTCGATAAACATCGCACACTCCGCGACCACCCGTAATCTTAACTGGTCGTCATCACACAGCATCGCGCACGTACGCATTGAAGGTTCCAAGTTCCGATTTTAACTAGCAAATGCTAACACGTGCGTCAGACAAGTAAATCGCAAAATTTTGGTAGTGACCACCGTCAGGTTTTTCTTACCCGTGGTCTCCGGCGATTGCCGGAGCCATCTCGGGAGGCCACGGTTTTGCCTTTCGTTGTACACCGAAAAAGTGGACACGCACGTATCCCCATTTGCAGTATATACAAACGTAAGACGACCGTCAACAGTACATTCGAGGATGCGTAATAAAGCAGCTCAACGCACAGAAAGCGAGAGATGGATGGAGAACGCAACTGCAAAGGCGAAAATCACCGGGACCATTCATGCCTGATAAAGCGAACTTTGTACCACTGATCGTAAGAAACATTGCTCGTGTACGTACTTCATCGCTTTGACATTATGTATATGCCAAGCTTAACGCATTTAGGCGTTGCAGAACGCACGTCGGAGTGCCTCGAACTCGATGCCATGCGATGCTCGCTTGCGCTTGCGAGTTGCAGCCCGCCGAAATAGCTGAAACATCTTTTGCATTGTAGCCGCAGTTCACGGTGATGAGCTTCCTACTTTTCTGAAGCGAGGGTGGATTGGCCGAAGAAGCTTTCCAGGTCCTTCATTTTCAGGAAACAGCCCTCAAGACGAGCGAAAGAGGGGGGTCCTATGGTGGCCTACGCACATTCGTTTGCGGATGGCTCCCTTTGCACTACCCAGTTATGGCCAGGGCGGCAATGAGAGCGCTGGTGGCGGCGTTTTTCGCAGCGCCGCTTGGGCAGAGTCTGGCGTCTATAAGGGGAAGTAAGTAGTCAAGCATTTGTTGTATATCAATGGTAAAGCTTATCGTAGGGTATTCTCCAAGTTTCAAAATGTTGATTTTTGTATGAGGATTCACACAAAGCATACCTGAATCTCCAGCTGATTAAGACACGATAAGAAAATTAATACCACTATAGTTGGAGGGACTGTATAACTTAGAAGGGTGGCAGATCGGGCTAGTTGGGACTCCGTGATCTGGTTTCTCGTGTTGCTTCCGCGCTATTACGATTCTGATGATGGTCTGTTCAAGAGCGTATCAATTAATGCCGATGTTCTATCCATTAGATCAGACCATCTAGCCACCCTCATTAGTGAGACAAGTTTGAGATACGGAAAAAAGAGATTCTGCGAGTAGGCGACCTTAGCCCAGGTTAGGCGTCCAATCAGTGGCGCTTTTTTTGCGGTCACGCCGCTTCCTCTGATTCCGCTCTCACCGTACAGTGACCACAAGCATCAAGGACTAGAAGGGTTCGTTTAATCGTTGATCATGGACGTTAGTCGTCGGGATACTGATGTAACACCAGTGGCGTACCAACTCGTTCGCGAGTGGGGGGGGGCCAAGCCTTGGGGTTATATATATATATATATATATATATATATATATATATATATATATATATATATATATATATATATATATATATATATATATATATATATATGTATATATATATATATATATATATCGAAAAGTGTTTCAGCGGATCCAGTGCTTTGTATGCGTTGAGAAATGACGGACGAACGTGCGAAAATGTTTCTTCCAACGTTTCGGCAGGAGGGCCGAAACTATATATCCATATAGATTGCCTGACACTATATACAGGGTGTCCCAGCTATCTTTAGCCAAGGGTTTAAACATAGAATTATTTGAGGCAGGCGAGTGAAGTCAGTTGAATATTGCTTACAGCCATCTTGCGCACTACAGGCAATTTTTTGTTTCGTAATTAACTAATTTGTTAATTATGATTAATTTTCTAACTTGATAAATAATGACTTTACGCAAGAAATGAGAGTTCCAAAGTACGAGAGCATCTTCAGAAATCCCCATTGCATTATTTGCGATAAAGAAAGTTTTACGCGTACCATTTTTTCCGTGCTGCAAAGAAAGCCCGCGAAATACAAAAAATACCACGTGACTAGCGCATTCGCGCGCCGCGACCGTTCTGCTCTCAGCCGTGGTTTGAGCGAACAAAATCAGTTGCGGCCACGATCCGCCGGCTCCATTTCAGCAGTAGGCCGATAAGTTGACGGTGGTTTCTTCGCCCGCGCTCGCTAGAACTTTCACAGTCACGCGCGCCAAATGGCTGGCAATGGGCCAAGAAACCGCCGTAAACTTATCGGCCTGCCACTGCAACGGAGCCGGCGAATCGTGGCCGCGGCTGATTTTGTTCGCTCAAACCACGGCTGAAAGCAGCACGGTCGCGGCGCGCGAATGCGCTAGTCACGTGGTATTTTTTGTATTTCGCGGGCTTTCTTTGCAGCACGGAAAAAATGGTACGCGTAAGACTTTCTTTATCGCAAATAATGCAATGGGGATTTCTGAAGACGCTCTCGTACTTTGCAACTCTCATTTCTTGCGTAAAGTCAATATTTATCAAGTTAGTAAATTAATCATAATTAAAAAAATTAGTTAATTACGAAACAAAAAATTGCCTGTAGTGCGCAAGATGGCTGTAAGCAATATTCAACTGACTTCACTCGCCTGCCTCAAATAATTCTATTTTTAAACCCTTGGCTAAAGATAGCTGGGACACCCTGTATATACACACACAGAGATAAAGATTGGAGAGACGACAGAACTTCATTTGCGTTCAATTTGATGTGATTTTATTGCGATAGCAATTATATGGACACTCGCGGCTGGTTTTCGGCGTCGGCGTCAGCGTCATTTGCCGTATATGTATATGTATATATATAACCGGGCCCGCCCGTCGTTCGTGAGCGTGAAAAGACGCGAGGGGGGGGGGGGGGTCCCTCGAGCGACCTTCGATTTTACGAGCGGGGGGCGCGCGCGTTATCTCCCCTTCTCGGCGGCCGACACCGGGCGGGGGGGGGGGGGGGGGGGGCGACGTTCGATTTTACGAGCGCGGGCGCGGGCGCGCGCTTTATCTCCCCTTCTCATCTCCCCTTCTCGGCGGCCGGGCCGGCGTACCCTTCTACGTGCTGCGCTTTCAGCGCGAAGAGAATTCTCTTAAACAAGCGTTTTCTAGAGTTGCGTGAGATCGGATCCAAGAAGAATTAGCTGCCAGCCTCACTTCGTATACCATTACAATTTTTTGCTATCGCATTCATTGCTTCACCCTTGCGGTGAAACTGTGACTTTTTTCATAAACAGAGAAGATAGAATATGGTTAGCAGCGTTTAATAGCATTATACAAAAAGTACAGTCAGTTTTACGTAGCATACACGGGACAACCATAGAGACACGTGTTATGCATGTAATAGTATTGAAAGCAACAATTTTATACATTACCCACACAAGTTTATGCATGAATACAATATGTCGATGGCGGCGTCCCCAGTAGTATAGATTAATTTCATTCAATGCAATTTCGTTAACGTCCAGGAGCTGCTCACGAATGTTCTCGTTTTTTTAAATGTAGGGAAGAGTGACTGTGCTTTCTCTTTTCCGTAATAAGTACTACACTTTCTTGCAAATATTCAGGTTTCCGTATCTTATATTTTGTCTTGTTTGCTCCTAGTAATAATGTTGCTAGCGCATTGTTAGTATTAATATCATTACATTACAATGATTTCTAACTTCTCAACCACTAGATTATTTTAAATTAAGAACTTGTAGTATCAGGGGAGTAGTACATTTTTTATCTCCATCGTATTTGCACTTGCAACATTGCACGTCTGTGCAAACGATGTAAGAACAAGTTTTCTTTGAAAAAATGTGGGTAACTATAACGTTAAACTACCCCGCATTGTTTTCATGTGCATTAGTCGTTAGCTGCTTATTATTGGTCGAAATTTTCCCGGTCATGAACACAGCACCTGCTCGTAACGCGATGCATCAAATGATCCCAATATGATCCATCGCGTAATGACCACTCATGCACGACTACATAAAAAATAAGAGAATACACTGTTTTTAGTGCGGCACGTTTTTAACCAGCGGTTCTTCGCCACTTGTCCAAAAAATTCGGTTGTTAATAAAATTGCGTGCTCGATACGCAAGGTCACAAACCTGTGAAACCTGGAGGTGTTAAAATGACGTATGAACACTAACCAGCTCACTACTATGCTGAACAATACCTAAACTCTTGGAGTAGCCGGGCAATGTCTCATTCTGAATGTAGTTCAAAAAGGCTGCCCGCCGATCAGATTGGCAATTTCATTTATTTATTAAGTACCTGCTTCGCCATACGGCACTACAGCAGGAAGGGTACAGTACATATAATCAAGCACAAAAAATATAACCATAAAGTATGGAAAAATCGTCATTAGAACAAATACAGGCAATTGCCGGTGGCAGAGTGTTCCACTCTCTTATAGGGCGAACAAAGAAAGAGTAGCGGAAGGCGTCACCTTTAAAAGGAATCTCACGTATTTTTAAGTGGTGATCTCGTCTTTGAGGAGCATAGTTGGGAGGTTGAAAATACAATTGCATGATGATCCCTGTTTTCGAATGATAAATGTTATGAAGAAATTTTAATCTGAGGCTTCGACGACGGTGTTCAAGAAGATGCCAATTGAATGTTTTTTTTGCTCTGTGTCATGCTAAGTTTCCTGTCATAATTACCAAGGAACAAATCCAACTGCTCTATTCCGCACTTCTTCAAGTCCATCTACAAGTTCCTTAGTATGGCTACTTATAGCAGCTCAGCTGGCGAGACGGATTCGTATGAGTCTAACAAATATTTTCAGTTGTAGTTTAATGATGTTGAGCTGTCTGAGCGCGTATTCAACACTGTGAACTCATCCTTGCAGAGAGAGAGAGGGAGGCAGAAAAATAAGCAGAGCTGCGCGTGTGTGCTTCTTTGCCGCCCGAGTTGTATTTTGCTCTGTAGAAGTCAATTCGAGATGACACAAGACCGACTTTCCCGGCTGTCACTTCAGTCTCCGTGGTCCAGAAAACCGTGGACCTTGACCATTTCCCTGGTCCGGTAGAACGAGTTGCGGGAGAAGCATGAAAGTTGGGGTTCCCGATGTACTCAAGTCCACTGCCTTATTCCTTGCCTTGTTCCAAGCCGACGCTATCGCTGCAAGCTACCATATAATAAACAATTGCGAACAGTTTAATGGGGAACTAAAACGGAAACAATTCTTCTTAGCTCCCCCCCAATGCGGCCCAACTAAAACACACAACAATTCTGCACACTCATTGACTGAGATAGCGCCGCGGTAATGCTATTCGTTTCCGATCAAAGAAAATTAATTTCCTTAAACAAGAAGAGCGTTTGGTCGGTCCTTTAAAACGTTTACTGGTTCCTGCTCGTATTTCCGTCTACGATTATGTAAATTTCAGGCCAGGCAGAGTAGAATAAATTCAAGACAAAATGTTCTAACGTTATAGAGCCCCTACTCAGCGATAGCCCCTTTCTGCAATGCTACAGCGCACAGCGTGCAAGCGTCGTAATAGGCGGCCCGCACCGCAGAGAACCAACAGTGCGTGGTCGTGATACGCGGAAGACAATCTCTACAGCAGAAGCGAAAGACAAATTTCATTATATAAATAAATGTTTGCTGTGTAGAAGTAAAACTTGTGCTCAGTTGATGGTTTTCCTATTGTGCAGCCGAAAGTGACCACTGTCAAAAGTGGGGGGGGGCTCGGCCCCCCTAACTTTACTCAGTGGGGGGGCTAGAGCCCCCCCTTGCCCCCCCCCCCCCCTCCCGGTAGATACGCCTATGTGTAACACCAAGCGTCAACGTAGATGCATCCACGTTAAACTGCTATAACTGTCAAACACCACTAGACATTGCGCAAGCTCTCTTATATCAATGTACAGAAAACATTCAACCTACTTTTGTAAGGATACGTTTCACTTTCGTGTTATACCGATTCCTATGATGGAGTGATCAACCATGTTTTTTTCAAGTACTCCTCTGTAATAGCAAATGATTACCGGGGAGAGGTAATCACTGAACTCCGCAGTGTTTTCACCTCTCTCCATTTGTAGAAACTTAACACCGTCATGCCCATCCAAAGGCACGAATAGCCTATGACGACAGTCATCCGACGATGTCTCTACTCACCTATCTCGTTCTAAAGGCCGCAAGTGGGCTAGGCAGTTTTCTTCAAAGCCGCCTTCCTTCTTGACAAACTGGCGTAATAGGTGGTGATTCAGGAAGAACATCCTGGCAAATTGAACGTCCCCACGAGAAGATTGCACACACTTCCCCGCCAAACGTGCAAATGTAGGGAAGAAACAGACTACGCGCCTTTTTTTGTCACAACAAGTCAACCCGTCAAGAAAGCACCGCTCAACGTCATCGCGCGCCATGCCCTCCGGGCGACGTTCTTTTTTTTTTTTCGTTCAAGCTAACCAATTTCGCGACATTTTGTACGAATGTGACCCTCGTGTTTATTTTTGTCGTTACCGTTCGGGTTTGTTTGCCCTGCGGCTGCGAGGAGGTGGCACAACTCCATGGCCACTTCCACCCACCTTTGACAAACGTTTGCCGACGCAGCCAGCGCCTCGGGGCAACCGTCCGGACGCGACGCTTCAAATATCGCAAGCAACTACGACAAACTCAGGTGCCCCCGCTGAGGCACTAAGCTAACTGGCTCACGGCAGAGGCTTCCAAGCCGTTATAGACGTCTTCTTTGTGTTATTTCTGTCTTATAGCACTCGTTATTGCTTCAATGCACGCGGCAGTTTATGCTGTACGTGTGAAATTTATTTTTATTGACCTTTGCTGTTTTTGATGCAATGTTATGCTTTGTATCCTCGCTTGTATTCTGCTTTTTCCTGAAGAATTCAACTGGCCAGTTCAATCTTACGGGACGATCGATAAAAAGCGTGGCCTGCACACGGCGTTGTCACGAAAGCACAAGAAAGAGTAGCGAGAGAGCGTGTAGGTACACCAACGGAGAGCTAGGACTTTTCGTTGGTAATATTCTGGGCTCACTTCAAAAACCTCCAAGCAAACACGTGCGATGTAGTTTTTCTTTTTTTGCCAGAAACGCATCAATGTAAGTCGTAAGACGGAAGAAGCCATGAAAGGAAAGTATTTTGAGTGCACTGACACGTGGCACGAGTCGAACCTGTCGGCTACAAAAATATTGCATGCAGCAGAGAAAAGCGGAGATGTAGGTGGCACGAAGCGTCGTCTCTAGCCTGCTACTCTGCGTATATGTGAGGAGCTAAGAGGAAAAAAATTCAAATGCGTGTTGTGAATTGTCATGAATAATAGACTGGTTGATTGATTGATTGATTGATTGATTGATTGATTGATTGATTGATTGATTGATTGATTGATTGGCAACGACCGGGCACAATAGGTTATGCGTACGTGATACACCGTGTACAGTCTCACTCACACCTGTCTAGAGTGGCCTGGCCAGTCGGCCGCTTCAGCTGCCATATATATATATATATATATATATATATATATATATATATATATATATATATATATATATATATATATATATATATATATATATATATATATATATATATATATTAAATGTGCAGATGGCGACACTGTAACGATGCTACACATTCTCATACCGCATGCTAGGTTGTTGTGCTCTAATTCAAGCATGCACGGAAGCTTGCAGCTCATACGAGGTAGCAGGTGCTGATGGTTCGAGCGTCCACAGCCGCACGCTCGACCCCTCTGGACATGGGCGATTAAGGATGTACGCGTTCTTATCTTACATACTTCCCGTACATCACATCTTAAAGCATGGAGGTGAGGCTGCGCTCCATGAAAAATGTCAGCTGCTCTCTCAATGCTTGTTGCGCACTTTGCGGCGTCATGGCCAATATCTTATGCGCCTAGGATTTCTCTCGTGACAATAAGTTCCGATAATGTCGTGTTTCCCCATTGTTGTATTGTGTTAGGCCTCATACACAATACCATGCACTTGTCACCGCACTAATAATGGCAAAAAACTTTCAAAAACACAGTTGGGGGGGATTCGGGGAGGGGGCATGCAGCAGCTGGAGCCAATTTGTCTATTTGTGCCAGGGTTAAGGCAGTATCGCGATGCAAGAGCATCGCGATACTATTTGAGAAGGTACTTTTGAATATCTGCATTTTTAGGGGCGAAGCTCCTTAGGGTGTGGGTCGTTCCCTCCTCTGTAGTAGTAGTATGTATGTAGCCACCTCTAGTTTATGAATTGCTCAATAGATGGCGTTGTGTGTATATGTCCTTGGAAATAATGTCACTAGATGGCGTTAGTGGTTTTAGGGGCGAAGCTCCTTAGGGTGTGGGTCGTTCCCTTGGAAATAATATCACTAGATGGCGTTAGTGGTTTTGGTATAGTTGACGATTAAAGAAGATAGATTACGCTGTTATAATTGGGATCGTCGGGCCGACGCGGTACTCGGAGCCGAGCACCGGAGGTGGACTCCATCGTGATCAACGGTGAGGTGAACTTCACCAGAGAGGAGGTAGTCAGCTCCACAGTGCTCTCGCGTTAGTCGCATGCAAAACCAGGGCAGCCGGTATCTGCGGAGCATGCGGCGGCTCCGGTACTCACGGCGCCACAACCCATAGCCAAGGACGCGTGGCTTTCACAACTCACAGCAGCGTTCTGTGGCGATGCATACGGAGGCGAGGTGTTGCGTCGAGCACTGGTGTGGACTTCGGCGTCTGAGTAGGTGGCATCGTCTTCCTCTGTCGTGGAACGCGAACTGGCGTTGTCGCTGAGGCTGGTAGCGCCCGGAACACAAGCCGGCGACTCTCGTGCCCAGCTCACGGTCGAATACCCATGATCATGCAAAGACGTGACACGTGTTGTCACGTCTTTGCATGATCGAGTGGGCAATGTACGGGGGGGGGATTCATGGTTACCCGAATGATCCCTCCGAGCTTCGCCCACTCACCATCATTCACTTCGTGGTTATCTGTGATTTTTTTATCGAGATACATTTGAAAAATGTGTCTGTGTCTCTGTAGTGAAATACTTTTACAATGCATCGATTGTATCACGATATTATGCAGGATACCAGTATCTCCTTACATTGATTTTTTTTTTTCGTCGGCAGTGAGCTGAGGTGTGTCTCCAAAGGGGGGACTGAAGGTTATTTTTTTGCGTCAAGACAAGCAAAAAGGCATCGCAGATCGGCGAAATAAAAAGGACGGTGATGGTTTCTATTGAAACGCAGAATAGCCCTTGTGGTAAAATGCGCGATGCCGCTGACGGCAATATCGCGGGTACTGTGTGGTGGGGCTCTGCCGATGGAAGTCGCTGTCTCTCAAGGCAATTGCAGAGGGTAATTTGTTTCGGGTGCAAGTCATTAATTCGTGACCCCCAGCACGGATACCGCCTTGAAACAGAGGCTTTCCAACGCGTCACGTACGTTCATTTCTCAAAGTGGTGGCACTTCCAGAAGCAGTACCCGTAATCGCGGCTGAAGTTACTAGCAGATGGCCATCTTTGTTGCGCTTTCAGCCACCTTTACAGCGTGTCAGGTTGCGTTCATAACTGATTTACAAGCACCGAACGGTCTTTTATGGTGCCGTCGTACCGTACCACCCTACACTGTAAACGCAAACTAGCCGAGTCGGGCGTTTTAAGGGCTTAATACTACCTTCATTTGGGACCGTACTCCCTTAGGGAGTATTAAGATCGGTGTAATAAAGTTCTGCGTCCTCAATTTTACTTCCTTGAGAAATTATGGGGATAAAAGGTGGAAGAAAGGAGGTACATTCACGATCTGACGCCATTTTGTCAAATGGAGTTCAAGGACAGAAAACTCCTATTTTACTTTATCGGGCATATCTTCCCTTGATTTTATCCGAAGCTATAGTGCCTTCAGTGCTGGCGTGCATGTATGCAACTGCGCGGGCGAAAGTAGTGTTTCTCAAAGTGCTTAATAAATTCATGAACGTGCTAATCAACGATTTCTTCGTCTCGTCGACTGATGCACATTGTTGTACGGAATGCACACTACCGCTGGGCTCGGGTTCACGATGCATTTCGACCACAGAATGACTTCGCTTATGTTGTTTTACCATCAAATCGAAGTTAAACTAAAAGTAGGAGCGTGTACACACTCGATGTGGCCTATCGGCACCGCATGCACAGTTAGTATACCCTTTTGGATGACGAATGGGGCACAGGCGGTGTGCCTAAACGCATGGAATAAGATCCGGTGTTGAAAGAACCCGGCGAAAAAAAAAAAGAAAAAAGAGAAACAAAAGAAAAAACGCGACTCTCCTCAAGCGGCTGCTCTGAAAGGGACGAAGCGCCTTTGACCTTCGAACGGCGGCGATAAGAGCGGAACAACCATCGCACGCATGCGCGCGCGGAGGGGAAAAAAGAAAGCAAAAAGAAAGAAACGCGAGAAGAGAATCGCGAGAAACGCGAGAAGTTCCGAAATGACAGCGGATGCTACCGCAGGCTGGCCCCAGCGGCCTGCGTGAGTGATAGCGAAGCGAAGCCGTCATGGGATAACGTCGGTTTTGCGAAGGACGCCTTTCAACTACCCTGCTATGCGTCGATCATGTGTGCACATTTCATGCCGGCAGCCTTTTTGTGTTCTCGTCGCGGGACGTGAAATGTGTGGTTTGACGACAGTGCAACATGCACTGCGTGTGCAATGGTGTGGCAATGGCCCGGCGACTCAAGCGAGCAGCAGCTGATGGGCGCCGCACCGCGTTCGCGGCACATTCAGGGACACAAATGGTACGTAATACTTATGTTTCCTCTGTTTGCGCGTCCTTGTCGCTTGGGCAGCAGTAGGTGCTGTTCTGCACACTGCGTCGCGTCAAAAGTGCAATGAAACGCGACAAAAGAGAGGCCATTAAGCTCACATAACAACGATGTGTGATACGTGTTTCGAATTGGCTGACCGCATGACGTGGCCAGCCAATTCAAGCGAGTGCGCCTTAAAACTGAATGTTTGTACGAAATAGTTTCCTTGCTTGCGATAAAGCATGAATGAAGCAGTGCTTCCAGGGACTATACACTTAAGCAACAACAAAAAAAATGCCCCCACCTCCCCGAAGGGAATCGAGAGGAAATGCGAATGCGCCGACACCGACTTCATCGCCTTGAGTGGCGCCCAGCCAGCGAACGGTCGAGAGTGAGGCGCGAGCGGACGGGAGAGCGGGGCGCAGGGAGGAGAGAGAGCGAACGGTGAGAGAAGGAGCGGCGAAGCACTGCACCTACCCTCTCCTACACTCTCTCGCACCACATGCTCCGTTTGCTAGGGGCGAGGATAAGCGCGCGCGCCCGCAGCTGTTGCCTATGAAAGAGGGAGTGAGAGCGGAGAGATAACACCTGCCGGCGCGTGGACACCTCCTCAACCTATCCTTCCCCGCCTCCTCCGCGGACAACGCCGGACAACGCGGGACAACGCCGCCTGACATAGCCCGACTAAGAAATGCATTCGCATTTAAAAAAAAAGACAGCTGTTATCACGCTGTCATGTGGTAAAGCGTGCATTAAGGCCAGATTTGTTTTCTATTTATTCTGTTCTCACGCGCAGATTATGAGCAAGTAAGAATACTTTTTGACGACAATTTTGCATTGGGCACTTTGTCCGTCTCTTACACAAAAAGTTAAATTGCATGTCAAGGCGCATTGACATCATGAGCTTGTATACATTTAGTTAGAAAGAATAAGTCATGTTAATGACACATTATGATGGCCATATGATGTGTAAGACATGTGCTTAGTTACAGTGTGTTTGGTGAAGCACATGCATTTTATGGTATGGTCACTTCATTAGTCACATACCAGCACTAGAACTTGCCAAGGTTACATGTGCATATTTATGGAATTTAGGAGATGTGTCACTTGTGCAAGGCTAATTTAATCACATTGATATAAGTCAGCTGAATCTGTTGAACCTCGTTGTTGAATCACCTTGTTCCTTCCCTCTGGTTATTTTGTTTTACTTTTTGTTGCCATAGTGTTTATGATCAGCACACAGTATTCTGATTGTTGACACAATTTCTGACAAGGTAAACAGGTTGGTACTTTGTCCACGTCTTCTATTGTCGTCATTACAAGTGCACTGTTTAATTTTGCCATGAATCAATACCAAGTCGCCCAATCTTCAGTCCTAAACAGAACAGCTGTAGTTGATGAAGAAGCTAGTGTGCCATGTGTTCTAAGTGGTAATAACAGTTGGTGCGTAACGTCCCAAAACCACCACACGATTATGAGAGACGCCGTAGTGGAGGGCTTCGGAAAGTTAGACCGCCTGGGGCTCTTTAACACGCACCTAAAGCTAAGTACGTGGGCCTCAAGCAGTTACGCCTCCATTGAAATGCGTTTAACTTCAAGGTTAATCATACAAAAATTTGCACCCCTTTATACTACAATGCTAACTTCACTGACAGCTAAAACTACTCGAATGATGGTACACAGGACAAAAGTACACTTCTGGTGCTGTTTCGCATTTCATTACATGTGTACTTTTTGTCCTCTGTATTTTAAGTGAAAAATTCACAAGAAACTACTTAGCAGCATCTCACTATTGCATTTGTTTCGTGTTCTGTTTAAAGGTCTGCAATAGTATAGTCAAGTGTGAGTCTTTGCCAAGACATTCATATTTCTGGATATGGAAAGCTTGATGGACTTCTTTTCTATGATTTTCAGGAAGACATTTCTGGCAAAGCTGCAAGAGTTGCTCACCCACTTGTTTGTGTACAAGACACTGTATTGTGGGAACACTCCCCCGTGCCTCACTCTACACTAACGAGGACCTGAAGTGTAATGCAAACCACAGAAAGATATACACACTTAGTGCGAAAAAAATTACAAACATAAAGAACCATGCACTCACAGAATGAGTATGAACGTGACTAAAAACGCCATACACGTGTTAAATTTCAGTTGCTAGTACTGCATTGTCCTGTTCCCTTCATTTCTATTTCTATGTGTGTTGCTGTTTTGTTTTCACACTTTAACTATGAACTCAATTCCCGACAGCTTTACAGGCTCTATAGATTCGTGGTCAAATTCTATTCAACCACGCGGCATAGCAAGCCCTAGAATCCAATATGCTAAGCCACCAGCCACTACTTGTAGGAAATTTTTAATTTTATGCATGTGATTGCCTAATTTCAAGTTGACTTTGCAGCCATGATAGTGGTATTAAATTTCAATGTGGTAATTATGCGCAAGCCATAAAGTGAGGAATTAAAGATGAACTTTTTAGGTTGCAGATGACAGTGGCTGGCATGGGAATATTGTAAACATAGCTGTAGTAATTATGTATAATAGAAGTATTGCTATATTGCAGTTGTGTGATAAGGGCGACAAATTCCCAAGTATATTTCTAGAAAACTGCATTCATTTTCAGATATTTGTGAGTAAGTATGTGCAGCCATATATGAATGCAATGTTGTCATTTTGCTGTCATGGCTGAATGCCTTTACGAATTGTGGTAAGTGGATCTACAATCAACACCACAGGTCTATTTTGGACTTTTCTGCAGAAAACAGAACTGTATGATGATGTGTGACATGTCTTGATGGCATAGGGCTAACTAATTCAATTAAAATCTACAACATGCCTCCCTGCATGGTTGCATATTTCTTAAAAGTAATGCCAGCCTTATTGTACTAACTTAGTTGCCTTCATGTGCAGGCTGACACCAAGTTCCTTGTACATACCATTTCTCTGGATTGTGTTTACATACTAGCACTGTGAAGTGCACATGTCAGTGTGCATTATGATGAGATTTGCCACACTACTTTCATGTTGCTTTACTGTTGTGAATTATATATAGTGCTTGGGCTGTACTGTATACGTTCTTAGTGTTTTGTATTGGGTGTAGGTTCTGTGCAAGCAGATGGAAATATACATATGCTTACACTGACATGAGAACCGCTACTGTTTTGATTCCAATAAAATATTGCGAACACTGTTTTTCTTATCATTCTTATCACAGCTGTTTCGTTGAAGAAGACGGCAATACTACATTTTTTTTATTCTTGCTACATCATCTGTGCAAGAGGAGTGCCACATACACATGGACTTTCACAAGGGCGTAGTGCATGTGCATTAACTTTTTTATTTAACGGGAGACCTGTCACCGCTAATTTGTGGTGGTTTTACTTGACATTGGGGCATGCTTACGCATTCGCTTTAATGCATTTGTGTGATGTTTAACAATGAAGGTTAATTAGTAAGATTGTAGGTAGTAAGATTGTAGGTAGTCTCCGAGTGTGAAAGCGACTAAATACTGAATTTGAGTTATAGAATCGCTGTGTGCCCCGCGAATGTGCGAGTTGCGAATAAGTGCTAATTGTGGATGTAGATTATCGTTCAGCTACTCTGAAGGCGCTGCTGCACCTGCGTTTGGCTCGCGAGAGTACGCGCGCCATAAATGCACTTAGTGTAGGCGCGTTACAATGTCCTTGTAACTCGGGAATCTGCATAGGCGTGCACACGGGGAGGGGAGGGTGGGAGAGTCTGCCTCGTGCATTGACAGGGCGCAGCGACGAGCCTTCGTCCCTCGCCCCCTTCCACCTGAAGAGGCACCCTGCGCACGCTTGTGGGCATCTGCGTGAGTAACTTTTATATGCTATGGGAGTCGTAGCGGTGAGCGCGCCGGTGGATGACGAGAACGATGGACACAGGCACGCTCGCGCTTAGGGGCCGCTGAAAGTCAGTCGCGGCAGAGTTTTGAAATGATAAAGATGTGTTGCTCAGTGTTTCGTCCTCGTGTCTGAGGGCTTCCTTGCGGCGGGAGGCACAGACCCCATCAATGGAAACACAGGCGGTCTCGTACAGCTCAGAACACGCCGCTGCCATGGGACGCGTGCAGCTCGCGGCAGAAACAACGAAAGTAGCTCCACATCATAAGTCCATGGAATGCACATATGTTCGGCCATCTGAGGATACCTTTTGTCACGCTGGTGTCCACGAATTGCCGGCGAGTGAAACAGTGTCGAAGTACTCAAGAGGGCACACGTTTACAATTTTTCTAGCGGCATGACACGACGAACCGAATAGTTCGAAGCTGAAGGTGTTTGCCTTGGCCTTCGTGACGCCCCTGAGTTTACGTACTGGCCTAGCGAAAGCGCTAACACATGCCGATGCTACGAGAACAAATGTTTGAGGTGTCACCGACAGGTTAGTACCCGCTTTGTAGATATATACTCCCGTGAAAAACTACGCAAGCTAGTGGTGGCGCTGTGGTGTAATGGATATGATGTTTGCTTTCAGTGCGTGTGGTCGCGAGTTCGATTCCTGTGTCGTGCGTGCTTGTATGCATATGTCATGTTTGTGCATGAATACATCAATGTCCATTTTCTAATATGTCCTAGCGATGAATAGATGCAAGAAATGTCTCTAATACGCTATTAGAGTGCCCGAAATACCTTTTTTCTCTGGCCCTCTCTCGGGCCGCGTATAAAGGGGCGTTTTAAAATCTCTCAAAAGAAGCAGAAAAACTTCCAATGAACTCCGTTCAAGCCCCCGAAATGAGTTAAATAAAAACTCCAAAGTTACTTCGCTAATTCCCTCTTTTTGACTCCGTTTACTTCGTAAACAAACCTTGTTAAGCCTTCTGCACCGCAAATCGACTGTGTATCTTGAAAACGGAGCTGTTTTATCGCCAGTATACGCTTAGCGAAGCCTCATTAGTCAAATCTAAATCAAGCACCAGCATTATTTGGGAATGAATGAGTTTAATAATGCAGGCCCACGGCTAGAAAGATTCGAAGTGGACGGCTGTCGCTTCAACAGGCACCGCCATCTTGCCCTGCGTACCCCCCCTAAAAACCTCCTTTGGTAGGGGGTTTTGCGTAGTAACTTTAGGATGCAAGTTAAGAGCCGGGTCCAAAACTCCCAAAAAGGCTCAAACCCGTTTGCTGTGTAGCCTACTTCACCTCTTGCGGCTTGCTGAAATGGGTGCTGGTAGCCGTGGTGGTGGCGACAGCTTTATTGAAGAGTGACCATTTAGGCCCAGGTGCTGAAATGGGTGCTGGTGGCCGTGGTGGTGGTGACAGCTTTATTGAACAGTGATATTTAGGCCCAGGTGACGAGTACATACTGTTGTCTGATCGTGCGCTCTGAGCAGCTGTCGCTGTTTCCACGTCGGTTCAGAGGGCTGGCAGGAGCGACCTGGGAGGGCTTAAACCCTTTCACCCCGAAAGAACACGTGACTAGGAAGCCCGTGTTTGAACAGTCCAGCTCTGACGTATTCGGCTCCAATACGCGTAGGTAATTATGGCCAGCCTAAACGGGCAGGCAAATCCTCAGCCGTCTGGCGCGGCGCCGACCGGGTACAGCATTACTTTTTGCATCACTGGTCCCCGACGCCGAGGGACGCCAACGCTGAAAGTCAAATTTCGCGTTTCATAAAGGATCTAAGCCTTGCGCAACAGAACACCACGAGTATACATAAAAAAGACAGTTATCTGATGTAGGATAGTCGCATTAGATCACACAGATGCACTCTCGTGTCGTTGGTTTTGGATCGAAAACTTGAACGCCCCGACAAATTTTGTCAGAGATTGAGGTAGCAATATTTGTTTACAACTAATATTTTATTAAGGCAAGAAATACTTTTAGTTTCTAATATACTTAGTCTCTATATTAGCAGAGAGAATGTACTTGGAGTGTGAACGAAAAATAGCTCAAGGGTGAAAGACTGGGAGCTGAATTTCGGCGGGGCAGCTTTTAAATGCGAAGCATTTCTTAGCGAACTTCGGCGACTTTGAGCGTATCTATCTATCTATCTATCTATCTATCTATCTATCTATCTATCTATCTATCTATCTATCTATCTATCTATCTATCTATCTATCTATCTATCTATCTATCTATCTATCTATCTATCTATCTATCTATCTATCTATCTATCTATCTATCTATCTATCTATCTATCTAGCCGCCTACGACTTTGTGCTCTCCTGGCCGTATCGTTAATGGGATTTATACCAAAATTGGTATGGAATAACATGACTGTATGACAAACAGGAGTGACTGGTCATATCATGAAAATCATGACTAACTTGTCATGAAAACTATGATTTACACGCCATGGCCATAGTGCACCTGAGGCCTTTTTCTTATCTTGATATATCCAAAAATTCGTACGATGAGACGTTTCTACATGACCAACGTAAATGACAGGTGGTAATATGAAAATCATGTCATGCATGTCATGTACAACATGATTTACATGCCACGCTAATGGCACGCTGACGGCCGTTTCTCTAGCTTGATATACACCAAATTTGGTATTGCGTTACGTGACTGTATGTCGAGCATAAATGACAAGTGGTAATATGGAAACCATGACATGTCATATGCAACATGACTTGCATGTCACGCTCGTGACACTCGTGGCCGTTTCGCCAGCTTGATATACACCAAATTTTAGAGTGACAGCCTTTAATTTCTCATGCTCACGTCCGCCCGTCCGTACATCCCTCCAGCCGTGCCCTGGCACAATGCCAGGTGGGAGCCGGGGCGGACAAACGGACGCCGGTCGCGTTGGACTCTACAGCGCTCGCGCTATGCTTGCATAGCGGCGCTGTGCCCAACGTCTCTAATCATGCAAGGAGGGAGACGCGCGCATCACGTTCCATTCTGACCGACCCCGTCTCAGTGGGCACAGGCGTTCGAGGAACACACTTTGGAATTGACAAACTGTCCGTGAATTTGAACGCTGGTACGCGGATGGCGTCTGCACGATGTGCAGAGCGCGAGAATACGAACGCATGCAAAACGGAAGCAGATTGGTCTCGCGCCTCGCTGCGATTCGAGGTAAAAAATTAAGCGAACATAAGTGGCAGGTGGTAACATGAAAATCTTGGCATGCATGTCATCTACAACGCCATTTACATGCCACGCTCATGGTGCGCTTGCGTCCAGTTCGCTGGCTTGACATACACTAAAATTGGTATTGCGGGATGTGACGATATATCGAACATAAGTGGCAGGTGGTAACATGAAAATCTTGGCATGCATGTCATCTACAATGCCATTTACGTGCCACGCTCATGGTGCGCTTGCGTCCAGTTCGCTAGCTTCATATACACCAAAATTTGTATTGCGCGACGTGACTTTATGACGAACACAAATGACAGGTCCTAACATGTCAATAATGACATGGATATTATGTACAGCATGATTTGCTCCTTGCTGGCTGCTTCGCATCACATCGATTCCCACAGTGCGTGGGATCTGCCGGTTTTTTTCATTCTTCGGTTCTAAACAAGAAGAATTAAACAACGTTTTAAATCCTCCTTGGTTTTAAAGCTCTTCTACAAATCTGGCTGTTGAATCGTCCCAGCTTTGAAAAACAAGTGGCGGCACTGCAGAATTACATTCATTTGGCACTAATCCCACCCGACGCAATATGCCTGTGAGAAGTCGGGAACCGATCCGTAAACTTTCAGGGAAGTTACACGTATACGATCCGTCGCAGCGCTGGTGACCAAATACAGGACAGCCACCCTAGATCACAACGATCAGACTGAAATTAACCATCGAATAATTGGTGTCCTCCCTTACAAACGAGGGAAAGTGCGCACGAAAATCTTAGAAAATTGAAGGACACTTTGCAAATTTCGAAGTGTGTTCGGCGAACGCCTGTGCCCATTCAGACAGGGTCGGTCAGAATGGAACGCGATGCACGCGTCTCCCTTCTTGTATGATTGGACACGCTGGGCACAGTGACTCTACGCAAACAAAGCGCGAGCGCTGTAGACTCGCTCCGACGCGAGGCGCGACTGACGCAACCGGCGTCTGTTGGCGCGCCCCCCGCGGCCACCTGGCACCGTGCCAGGGCACGGACGGATGGACGGACGTGAGCATGAGCAATTAAAAGCTTTCGCCTTAACATATACAGGCCTTCCAGTAACAGGCACGACGATTTCTCCCTAAAGAGGGAACACGAGTCGTTGGTACCAGAGATCAGCTAGTGGTGGCGGGCGAGCACCGCAATGCTCCAAGCACCGCTATGGACTACGTCGGGGATACACCTAAGGGTGTGTTACTAGAGTACATCACATCAAAATAAGCTTTTACCTTTATTACTTTGTCGGCAGCACCCACTAGGAGTAAAAGCAGGGATACGTACCCTGATGTGACCTTAACATTTAACATTAAAAACACGTCGTGGCTGAACCTTGATGAATCTCGGTAGCGACTATTATATCCTCAGCACCTCCATAGCATCATCATAACATCGCCGTGTCGCTGGTGACATTAAGAAGACATACTTGATGACCTTTCCATAGTGCCCTCTTCAGAGCACAAGCCAGGTGATGTCAGTGGATGGGTCACGTTCATCCTCGATGCGCACGAGAAAACCTCAAGAAAATAACCCGCACGGCCGAGGCGCCGGTAGTAGATCGACACCTGCTGCACCTGTGGTACAGTAGGTGGGGGCTGCTCGAGCGGTTGGAGAAGCAACTTCACAACCGCTGCTCTACAGGCGAATCGCTGCCCTGTCGTTGGAAACGAATTAATAAGCAACCGTTGGCTGGGTGCAGTTTTGCGGGTCTCTCCGCTGTACCCTGCGGACCGGCCAAACGTGGGCGATACTCAGGGCCATGCTGGAGCCTGGACACATCGAAGTCCGTCATGAGCGCCACTCTCAGAAGAATAGTGCATGACTGCCTCGGCTCCGACAAGAGTTGATACAAAGGCTTAAACACCGGTATGTAAGTACTGATGCAGTCCCGCATTGCGCCTTACAGTACATAAGCAGCGAGAACGCCATATTAGACGCCAGGATCACGAAAGAAGAAGTTTTCGAGGTGCCCTGGCCACCAACCGAAACTGTGCCTCCAGGTCGGATGGAATAAGCGACGCTATGACTTTAAACCCCAGCAACGAGGTCTTTGAGCAGATTACTAGGTTTCTTAACGACCAGTGCCGGTGCCAAAGTGGCTTTTCCCCGGAGTGTAAAAAACCGATGATATTAGCTATACCAAAGGAAGGCAAAAGCCTTTCTGTCGGAGCACTGCACCCAATTTCACTCACGTCGGCAGCTTTATGGGCAAGCTCTACGAGCGGGTGATAGAAACACGGTTTCAACATTGCATAGAGAAATAAAACCTTTTTTCCGACCACCATGATAGGTTTCCGCTCCGGGCTGTTGGCCCAGGATGCGTCCTTTTTTTCAAGGAAGCGGTTATGAGTTGCGTGCCCCGAGGGGACGATCATTTGGTCTTGGAGCTCGACCTCAAAGGGGCCTTTGATGGTGGTTTACACGAGATCATTGTCTAAGAGTTCAACGCAATTAGCTGCAGAAAGCGAACATTTAGATATAATAAAGCCAGATACACGACAACTACCCTGGAAACTACTCTTAGAAAATTGCCGTGATGGCACTTCGCATCACTTACAACAAAAAGGGCACGAAAGAAAGGCCTACCTTCCGGCTTGTCCAGGCCTTGGTTATGAGCAGGGTAGCATTCAGTCGATAGACAGAAGCCAGGAAGGCCAGGTGCATGCCCTCATTAGATGAGCTTTTAAGGCAGTACTTGGTCTACCGATCAGCACACCGACCGTGCGGCTCTTAGGTCTCGGTATGCATAATTCCTATGCTAAGCTTATTGTGGTAGTCCTCATGTCTCAAAGCATTCGTCTAAGTGAAACTGCACTGGGAGAATATTATTGAGAACTAACAGAAAACAATGCGAAGGAAAGTGTAGGGGATGTTATTAGTAGTAAATGCAGTGTAAATGTGAAGAAAGAAAAGTGGACGAAAAGATAACCTCCCGCGGGCAGGGACCAAACCTGCGAGTAGGATTAAAGAACCTGCAACGGCGCCGTCGGTGGCATAACCGACAGACATGAAAAAAAGGAGATAAATACCCAGTATCGAAGGGGATTTCAACCCGGGCCCTCAGCGTGACAGTCGGGTATTCTACCCCAGAGTTACGATGATGCTTCAAACTCATTTGGAAAAAGACCCTATATAGGCGTCATGTCGGGCAAGCAATCGCGTTAACCT
Source organism: Rhipicephalus appendiculatus (assembly GCA_030522465.1). Lineage (NCBI taxonomy): Eukaryota > Metazoa > Arthropoda > Arachnida > Ixodida > Ixodidae > Rhipicephalus > Rhipicephalus appendiculatus. The sequence continues at coordinate 28,341 of JALIZH010012579.1, read as the reverse complement.
GTGTCGTATATCGTGGAAGAAGATTAAAATAAGAACCAGTCACCCCACAATGCTGAATGCGTAACGAGAGTGTGGTTTAATGCTTGCCAATCACTGCAAACTGCTCAGCCATAATTCATCATCATGAGCCACATGTAGCATCAACAAAGTGCACATAACGCCTCACAGATGTGCAGTGAGCATCTCGCTTATCAGCAGTAAGACGAATAATGTGTCGTAGGTGCTGTCCTAATTCACAAAAAAATCACGATTTATGGCTTAGTCGATACCTTGCAGGAAGCCAATCTTCAAGCACAGTTAGCGCTCAGAATTCCCATCAGGCAGTCTGGTAATCGTTGGTGACATTTTTTTTTTGTTTCCAAGCCGGCTTAGCTGACAAGTATGGCTCTGGCATGTTTGCTGCTCGCGCGAAACCGTGTTCATTCGCACTAGGTCCGGTTAAAGAGTCGTCTTTATTCGCTTTGTCACCCCATAGTTTACTCTACGTGTTCGTCAAAGTGACGTCATTGCAGTCATCGCCCTGGGGTACTCGAACGTAGACTGCATCATCAAGCACATTGAAAGGCTTTCATTTCTTGACATGGGAAAGCACAGCAGGCAGGTCTTACGACAACCGGAAAACTGATGGCAGGGAAAGTACTGCGCAATATAATCACCGCACACCAAACATCGTGCGCGTGAATACTCGGTGCACGGTGAACACTCGGTCACCAGTTACCAGGATTCCTGGTCGATGCTAGTAGAGTGAGTCATTGCAGCAAAGAATGGTATCTGTTTGGGAAGATGGGATCGGCATGCGAATTCGCGAACATCATGAGTTACATACAGATGAGCGGAGTTTATGTCGGTTAAGGCTAGACGGCGCAGCGTGCAGCACAGACAGCGACGCGGACTGCGAAGTGTCCCAGCAGGACACACCCCGTGGTGTCACTGTCGACACTCGCGCAATTAGCCTAGGGCAACGTAGCAAGAAATCCATTGTCAACGTTCGATTACGTCGTATTTGAAACGTTCACGGAGGCTGCACAGTCGAGGACGTACTGGTAGCGTGAAAAGTGCGGAGTAGTGCTAAACAGACCGACATAATGCCCAAAAAGCAGCTGCCTAGTGGTGAATGACACGAAACTCGCTTTTCTTTACTCTTATTAGCTTCAGTTTTTTTCTTTTTTTCTTATTCTGGATCTTTTATACACCGAAGCTGTTATGGTCGAGGTCAATTGCGTCGCAGATAGAAAATAATCATCATCATTAACCGACACACGTTCAATCGCCGCCGAAGCGCTCAGTACAGACGGTTAACAAGAGAAGCTGCAACGTGCTGCCTCTGATCGGTGTTTGTCGTCCATGTGTGACCTTGTTAATATTAATGGCTCATTACGGTGAGCAGACGGATTTCCTCAATTTATGGGGTACATAAGCGCTATGGTTATTTTATAGCCGAGCTGTGATGGTCGAGGTTTGCCCATAGATGTAGAGAGAAAGAGACAGGAAGATACAGGCTGGAACATAGTTAAAAGGGGGAGAAATCATAGCCTTGTAGAGTCTAGTATAGCAAAGGGTGGGAAATAAACAGGAGAGAAAGTAGAAGCCTAGCCAAGCCTACACGACCTCGGTGCCCACCACCTCTGCTGTGACCCAGCCTTACGCGACTCAGTGTAAGCTGGGCTAATTTTTCTTATTGTTTAATGTTTACATCCCAGTAATCATTATAAAGCTTCCAGCATGTTTAATAACATAGGCGGCAAATGTGTAATATCTCTTTCTTTGTAATAACTTTCTAGTTTCTGATTACCATTTTTATTTATAAACTAAGGCTACGATGGTACGCTGGAACACGTATCAACTTATCTCAACGTGTAGGGGACGTCAACGTCTACCACGACGTAGATGGCTCTATTCACGCGTCTCTCGTACGCACTCAAACCTTGGGAAGGCGATTGGCGGATTGATCTACTCGTTTTCGTCCGACTGAGACGAGCTGCCCACATGGCCGTGTGGAGTTATTTCTCGCAAGCATACGCACAAAGAGCGACGGTGGCTTAAGCAAGTAAACGTATTAGTCCCAGCCTCGCAAAAACAGATAAGGTTGTCTTAAGGTACTACGTCTCCAACACCACTAAGGAACAGTAATGCACCCAACTTGGGCCCGATTTGAAAACTTCGATAGTCCATGGGTTTGAATCTCCAAAGACCACTTCTTTTACGCTGCACGCACAAAAAATTGTGCAGATAGTACCCGTCCCCGGGAAGAGTGCCATGGGCTTACTACGCATCTAAGGGCATGTTTTTCAGCTTGCTGCCTATGAGTGACTCCTTCAGCATAACAGCAATTGGCCACCATAGCGCGGTGTTTGGCCAGAACCTCCTACAAGGCTTCGCAAACGATGCTTACTTCAGCTGAGCTCCCTCGCACTTCTCTTTGGACACGATGCGTCATCTAGCTACGGACGTGCGAAGCTCGCTTCCTGTTTTATGTAAATCAGGCAGGATAGTGCTTCTTAACCGACACGTAGAGTCGTCTAGCGCCCCGTGTGTGATGTGGAGCTCCTCTGCGCATCTGCAGGAGTCAAATATTTGGAACCCCGGTGATGCGGGTTCAGCTCAGTGAAGCACTGTAATATTTCAAGACGTTTGTTTATGAAAGAAAGTCCGCGAAAAGAGGCCACGTCAATACAAAAAGTTGGGAATAAGTGTGGGAGTTTTTTTGCTTCACGTGGAGCGCCCGGTGCTCCAAGTTCAGCAATGGCATACACGCTTTCAGTCTGACACAGCGTTCTTCATAGGGTAGAGGTGAGCGCGATTTTTTCCAGGAAAGTTTAGCGTAGGACGTGCAGGTAACTATGGTACTTTGGGTGGACGAATATGCCTTGGAAGGTGTACTGGCGATACACTTAGAATGGTATACACTTCTGTGGCGACTCTTTACATCGGTTAGTATAAGTCACGTAATCAGGGTTTCTATAGACTTCTGATGGTAGAAGAATAACTTTTGCGGCTTCACTTCCCAAAAGCCACGATATGATTGAGGCACGCTGCATTGGAGGGCTCGGGGAATTCATGCCAGCTAGTACGCTTTAGCATGTACATCAATATAAGCACATGTGTATATATCATTTTGGTTCCATTGAAATACGACCGCCACGGCCGAACCCGCCACCTTTGGGTCAACATAACCGCCATGGCAGCTTCTCCATTGGTTGATAACTCCGTTGGCGTCGCGGTTGAGCTCCTCCGTTGCGATATCTGAGAAACCTCCTCGCGTAGGGATTCAATGGGATTGAATGCTCTATTTAGAAGTGTTCCCGCTTGGGTCACTTCACGTCAGCGGTGGTCACATAGGGCCTCAATATCTTCAGGGTTCTATCCCCTCACTGGTGTCTTGCCTGCTTCGGGCAGCTTCTTCGTGCTTGATGCTTCACCCCATTCGCATAGTATGGACCCCAGGCCACTCGGGCCTGCCTGGTAGCGAGGCGGTGAATCCGTGTGCCTGCGCTTCTCTTACCCGGGCCGTTGCCCCTCCATGTCCCGAGACGGAGTCTGGCACCAGGAATCTGACACGCTTCCATGAAATTGTGGCCTATTACCGGGCTTCGCGCCACATCTACCGAGACTCCGCACGCTGTTTGAAAAAAGCGGACAAATGACTACTTCGCCACCTCCAGACGAACACCTTAGTCTGGCGGTCACCAGGCATTTTTCGCCGAATATCAAATGCACCTGCTCGACCTTTCAGATCCTCGCCGACACTTATCACGTCGTAGCTTCGTTCCCCACCAACGCGCTTCGTTTTTCATCAACCTTCCCCGTTCCAACTAGAGAGGCATGAGAAGAGTACCTGCTCTGCTGCTCTGCCTTGGATGGGAAACGCTCCTTGGTGATGCGCGCTCGGGCAGCGGCCAGCTCCATCGGCGTCCCGGAATAAGGCCTGGCCACTCAAGCATGCAGTGGAATACGCAGCAACTCCCTGGCTAATTTTCTGAAATAAAAATCTTTTCCTGCCATCCCCCCCCCCCCCCCCCCCCCACCGCCGCCACCACCAGCAACAACAACAATAACAACAACAACAACAACCACCACCACCACATCATCAGCAAGAACAACTCAGAAAGTATTTGTCTTAATGTTCGGGACCATTTAAATCTCTTCTCTGTGTCTTAGTCGGTCTGTTAATAGTGTTGTATAAGTATGTTTTCTTGTTGTTTTTCATCTATCTCTTTTGGTGTGCCAGTATGCCGCTAATATGGTGGTATTCCACCATTCCCGGTGCCACACTCAAAAAACGTCCGCCTAAGAACGCGCGAGTGCGCGATAACCAATCTTGACAACTTTTTCGGTGAGAACGTTTCAGCCCTGCCTCTTCATTGAACACAAATGCGAGCGTGAATGCTAGTTGTCGAAAATTCACAGTAACTAACAGAAGGCTCGACATGAAGTTCAGCTTTCTCATGGACATGACCTAAAGGAAGCTCCAAAAAAGGCAAATTTGATTTTTTTCGTTATCTTGCCGCGTAGCACACTCTCAGTGCTGTGCCTTCCAGTGCAACAAAAGGTCGTCGTTCTTGACAGTTCCCAGAGACGGCGACTCGAGAGCTCACGAACAAGAATTCAATATTGTGCCTGCGTAGGAACAATTTGTCGCAACGTTAAGCGCACTCGTCTAACACTGCATGATCTCTATTTTTTTTTTTTTTTCAGTTTGAGTTAAGCATTCGTCTCTTCTAGCGTTTGTTCAGGCACTGCTCGAACAAGCTCTTGAACATATGAAAGGGCACGGAACGTCGTTACGTTAAAGAATGCTCACTCGGTCGGTGCAGTCTGCCGCTGCTGCGAGATTTTGCGCAAGAAGTCAATATGTTCTTTCAGTGCATCTAATAAAGGATGCAACTTATGACGATACTTCGCAAGTTCGATCCAGGAAGACACAGGAAAATATAAATGATGAACACAGAAAGCCGCGGGAATTCGCTGGTGGAAAAAATGAACAAAATGATTGAGAAGAGACGTCATTACCGTACACAAACTGCGATACTCCGCCATGGTAGCAAACTGGGGGCGCCGTAAACGCTGATCTGCGTCTGCTGCTGGTTTCTCATCGGTCTATTCTATGCATTCAGTATTCAGCTCAACTATGGAGCATTTCAGTAGTAATACCTTGAAGTGTGAAGTTCTTTGAGCAATAATTTTCAGTGGCATATACGGAATCTTGGTATAAACAAATAACAAAAATTGAAAAGGAAAAGAGAACAAATTATGGTGTCCAGGGTTTATTTTTATTGCGATAGCAATTATATGGACACTCGCGGCTGGTTTTCGCCGTCGGCGTCCGCGTCGGCGTAGGCGTCATTTGCCGTATATGTATATGTATATATATAACCGGGCCCGCCCGTCGTTCGTGAGCGTGAAAAGACGCGAGGGGGGGGGGGGTCCCTCGAGCGACCTTCGATTTTACGAGTGGGGGCGCGCGCGTTATCTCCCCTTCTCGGCGGCCGACAGCGGGCGGGGGGGGGGGAGGGGGGCGACGTTGGATTTTACGAGCGCGGGCGCGGGCGCGCGCTTTATCTCCCCTTCTCATCTCCCCTTCTCGGCGGCCGGGCCGGCGTACCCTTCTACGTGCTGCGCTTTCAACGCGAAGAGAATTCTCTTAAACAAGCGTTTTCTAGAATTGCGTGAGATCGGATCCAAAAAGAGTTAGCTGCCAGCCTCACTTCGTATAACATTACAATTTTTGCTATCGCATTCATTGCTTCACCCTTGCGGTGAAACTGTGACTTTTTTTTCATAGCTACAATTCGAAAAGATCACTATATGACTATTAAATAGGATTGAGCTTAAAATTCAATAAAACTGCAGCTAATATTTAACATGTAAACTCATCAAAGTTTCATAGAAACGAAGGAAACCCTCGCCTAGTCGTTTTGCTCGCTGTACTGCATTTCGTCGCGCTGTTTCTTCCGGACGATTCAATATGAATCTTGTTTTCCTGAATAATGCTATTATGCGGACTGATATGTTCATCTTTGTTTTTATTTCACTAAGCATGTACCGATTTACTGCACAGTAGGGAAGGCAGGACGAAAGAGGCATAAAGACAATGGAGGTTAGCCTGTTTTTAGACCAGCTGGCTACTCTGCGCTGGGGAAAAGAGAAACGCCGGAGAATATAAAGAGACGCTGCAGAGAAAGAAAAGAACAGTTAACGAATAAGTATATAATGATAATATTTTAGCCCTTCTGTAAATAAGTAGGGATATTTATTCATGAAGCTATTTTCTGGCACTTCGATATTCAGCTCTGGCCCACTAAAGCATTGCAATTTATCGAAAACAAATGCGGTACGCGTCTTATGTCACATTTTATGCGCACAAGGTGCAGTCGTACTGGGCATACATAAGGCCATAAGCAAGGTCGATCCTTTGAGAAGTTGTGGTCGGCGTGCTGGTGTAGTGCACACTTTAACGTGCTTCCAGCTTACGAAGTTCAAAGTAATTAAATCACTTAGCATTCATTGGAAACTTCCTCAGGTCAGCGGTATGGTTGTCTTTTCTCTTCGTATCTGAAACTTTTTCTGACTTGAGAGTGGCTATAAGGTCTGGTCTAATGGGTAGATCATCGAAATTAATTGATACGCTCTTGAACAGTCCGTGAACAGCCTCACTAATTATATACAACAAATGCTTGACTACTTACTTCCCTTATTGAATTCTAACAAGAGTAACCTCTTCAAAATGCGAAGAGAAAAAAAAAGCCGGCAGATCCCACGCACTGTGGGAATCGATGTAATGCGAAGCAGTCAGGAAGGAGCAAATCCTGCTATACATAATATGCATGTCACGTGTGACATGTTAGGACCTGTCATTTATGTTCGTCATACAGTCATGTCGCGCAATACCAATTTTGGTGTATATCAAGCTAGCGAATTGGACGCAAGCGCACCATGAGCGTGGCATGTAAATGGGGTTGTAGATGACACGCATGCCAAGATTTTCATGTTACCACCCGCCACTTATGTTCGTTATACAGTCATGTCACTCAATACTAAATTTGGTGTATATCAAGCTAACGAAACGGGCGCGAGCGCGCCATGAGCGTGGCATGCAAGTCATGTCGCACATGACAAGTCATGATTTCCATATTACAACTTGTCATTCATGTTCGTCATACAGTCATGTTACTCAATACCAAATTTGGTGTATCTCAAGCTAATGAAACTGCCGCGAGCACGCCATGAGCGTGGCATGCAAGTCATGTCGCACATGACAAGTCATTATTTGCATATTGCCACCTGTCATTTATGTTCGTCATACAGTCACGTCACTCAATCCCAAATTTGGTGTATATCAAGCTAACGAAACGGCCGCGAGCGTGCCATCAACGTGGCGTGTAAACAATTCTTTTTATGACAAGTTAGTCATAATTTTCATGATATGACCAGCTATCTTTGTTCGTCATACAGTCATGTTATGTCATAAAAACTTTAATATAAATCCCATTAACGATACGGCCAGAACAGCACAAAGTCGTAGGCGGCTAGATAAATAGATAGATAGATAGCTAGATTGATACGCTCAAACTCGCCGAAGCTCGCTAAGAAATGCTTCGCATTTAAAATTACCATCTGAAACATGGAGAAAACCCTACGATAAGCTTCAATAATTATATACAACAAATGCTTCACTACTTACTTCCCCTTACTGAATTCTAACAAGAGTAACCTCTTCAAGATGCGAAGAGAAAAAAAAGCCAGCAGATCCCACGCACTGTGGGCATCGATGTAATGCGAAGCAGCCAGGAAGGAGCAAATCCTGCTTTACATAATTTGCATGTCACGTTTGACATGTTAGGACCTGTCATTTATGTTCGTCATACAGTCACGTCACGCAATACCAATTTTGGTGTATATCAAGCTAGCGAACTGGACGCAAGCGCACCATGAGCGTGGCATGTAAATGGGCTTGTAGATGACACGCATGCCAAGATTTTCATATTACCACTTGTCATTTATGTTCGTCATACAGTCACGTCACTCAATCCCAAACTTGGTGTATATCAAGCTAACGAAACGGCCGCGAGCGCGCCATGAGCGTGGAATGCAAGTCATGTCGCTCATGGCATATCATGATTTCCATATTACAACTTGTCATTCATGTTCGTCATACAGTCATGTTACTCAATACCAAATTTGGTGTATCTCAAGCTAATGAAACTGCCGCGAGCACGCCATGAGCGTGGCATGCAAGTCATGTCGCACATGACAAGTCATTATTTGCATATTGCCACCTGTCATTTATGTTCGTCATACAGTCACGTCACTCAATCCCAAATTTGGTGTATATCAAGCTAACGAAACGGCCGCGAGCGCACAATGAGCGTGGCATGTAAATCATACTTTTCATGACAAGTCAGTCATGATTTTCATGATATGACCAGCCATTTACGTTCGTCATAGAGTCATGTTATGCCATACCAAATTTGGTATAAATCCCATTAACGATACGGCCGGGAGAGCACGAAGTCGTAGGCGGCTAGATAGATAGATAGATAGATAGATAGATAGATAGATAGATAGATAGATAGATAGATAGATAGATAGATAGATAGATAGATAGATAGATAGATAGATAGATAGATAGATAGATAGATAGATAGATAGACAGATACGCTCTATGTCGCCGATGTTCGCTAAGAAATGCTTCGCATTTAAAAAAAATAGGTCGCTGTTTCTTTCAGACATCCCTAATGGCAAGCTAGCCTTTTACCCTGCATCAAACACACCTGCCTTTATTATGCGTTCCCACTCGGCGCCGCAAGATCCCAGTCACACTAGTTTTCACATCTACTCACATACTACGGCCAGTATACGGAACTGAAATAGCGTGGTCCCAGGCTAGGAAGCTTACCAGCCGTTTAAGGGATTAGTCACTGCTAGACCTACACACGCCCAACTATAGATGGCACTACTGAATTGTTAGGCACGCCTGAAAAAGTACTAATCTCATCGGAGGGCTCAAAAACAGCGCAAACATTGTGCTGCACAATCCGGCGGCTTACGAGAACCCGACGCTTGATGACGGATTTAGCGTGGCGAACGAGGCTGCACTGACGCTAATCAACGTGCACCTGTTAACCGATTATAGACGTTGTAATTGGTGTGCAGACAGTGAGGAAGTATTAGACGTACACTTTGCTGTAGGCACTCTACCAAAGTAAGTATGTGTGGTTAGCACTCTACCAGCTACGCAGTACACTTTGTTCGAAAGCTTTCTTCCAATTAGGACACTTAGGAAAATTCCAACTGTTTTGAGTTTCATGTCTGGAATCTTTTCTTGCTTGAGAGGTCAAAAATAACTTCAGGCGTGGTAAATAAGTGTCATAGGGGTGGGCAAACTTGGACTTAGAGTAAAATGACGTCACAGGGGGAGCGGAGTGTGAGCAGAAGTGAGCAGGCAAAATATGGGACACGTACTGAAAAGAAGAAGCAAGCACAAGTGGTAAAGCTATAATTTTGCTTAATAGGTTTATTGTTCGTATTTCTGGCTTGAAGGCCATGCCACGATAAGCGGAAATGAAGGGCACACAATTGTTTGACTGTGGAAAGGAAAAAAAGAACCGCTTAAAACTGAGAGAGGCTCTGTACCGACTGCACAGCGGAGTTCTTACAAGCACTAAATAAACAGTGGCAATTGCTGTGGGGCGGAAATGTAAATAAGTCAATGTTATACAACAAGTAGTACGTGAATATAACTCGAAGATGAGTGTTAGAGTCCACAAGCTGCTTACACACTCCAGCCGAAATTTTATGCATGCACTATTACTATACGTCCCAACTTACTGCTTACGTCGACAAAGGTATTCAATACATAGGATTTGTCTGCATTATTGTTTGTTGAGGGTATCTCTCTTTTACCTAGTGGGCTGCTTATGGACAAAAATAAAGTTTTTGATTTTCTTTCCGTAAAAAAAATTGTGTTTTTATTGGACTTTGTATTTGTTTAAAATTTTTCTACGTAATTTTATTTTTCCTGCCCTTCACGATAATTAAAGACGACAAGGTACCAGCTGATCAGAGAAAGCAGCAGTAATCTTTATGCAATGGCAGTGCGCGATGGTGTGGTACGGGACGTCTTGACTCAAAGCAGAATTTGACGCTCGTCACAGGAAGCAGCGGTGTTATCTATGATGCAAAGATCGACTCGCGGCTCTGGATCAGGGCTGGGCGGTATCGAATATACATGTATCTTAGATACTCTTTGGGTATCTTGTATCTGTACTTCCGTTACATTCACTAATGTATCGTGTATCTTAGGAGACAAGATACTGCATAGAAACGCCACCCTGCGAAACAACAAACGTCGGCTGAGCTTTGCTTCTCAAGCTGATACTGCTGCCGCAAAGCCACATCAATAAAGCTAACGATAGTGTTATTCTTCTGTCTTTCCGCCAGAATGATCCAGTGTGCATAGGAAATAAGGTGTATGCGCTTATCTATTGGTGGAGCAGAGTCACGTGATGGCACTTGAGCCATCTCGACAAAAAACAAGCGTGCGAACGTCTACGTGCAGCCGACCTCTTGTTTCTCGATGTTTTCTTTCTTTTCAGGTGTGTCGGTGCCATGAACTTTTGTTTGTAGCCACGGTACTGTGCTGCGCACTCCAATGCGTGCGAGGTCTTCAAGTTCGGATGCGGCTATAGTGTGTTATCGAAGTTTGCCTTGCGTGGTGCTTCGTTGCAAAGTCTCAAAAATGCAAGAACGGCTTTGCCTTGCGTCTCGCTGCTTTCACACAGCGATTTGACAGACCTCGTCAATGTAAGCTTGACTTACACACTATGAGATTGACTTATATGCAAATCAGATTCTAACAATCGTCGCTCCACCGGTGTCGATGTTATATGCAATATCTACATTGAGCAAAGGTAAAATAACCTGAGCGTGCCTAGTGCTTACAGTAACAATAATTCTGCTTATGATTTTATAAAACAGCAAAATTGAGTTTGCACTATACTAATGGAAATTATAACAAGTCTTAAAGACGTTAGGAAGGGGTTTTGAGAAACATAATGCCAAGTACTCCGGTTTTCTCATCAGCGTCCCCACAAGACCTTTAGTGTCATTTTCCGTGGGCACTGAGTTTTCAATTGTCTGACCTTAACACCTACGTTGACGATACGTCATGCTCTATTTTCATAGCTTTTAGGGGTGCCGCCTGTATCGTGTTTATAGAGGGTGTCACGTAACTGGAACCAAATATTTACAAAGAAGTGCTTAACCTTAAATGAATAAAACCAACGATGGAGTTTACCGCCCTGTGGCTGTCATTAGGGTATTTTTATATAGTGCTTAATTTCTTAACTAGGATGAATCATAACATTTCTGTTATTCATTTTAGGGGCAAGTGTGTTTCTTTACGTTTTAGAGGGCATTCTAGAATGACAGATCTGATTTTTTGTGGTAAGGTGCACGCTACGTAGGGGTTTTTCCGGCGTTTAAAGAAAGCCCGAGAAATATGACCACGTTACTGCGCTCGTGCTGCAGCGCTATCGGACGCCATCAGAATATGACCACGCTACTGCGATTGTGCTGCAGCGCTATCAGACGTGCTTCGAGTGGAAACACCTGCAAGCGGACCCAGGCGAAATGAGCGGTCGCAGCTTAGGCATCGGCTCCACAGCGCGTCAGCATTTCTGACCGCCACACACCGCAAAGAAACACCATCGTCCCTGAGAATCAACAGACCAACTGTCCGCGCCCCGGTTGTTTCGCTCGATGCGCGTTTAAAGAGCCCTGCAGTACAATAGCGCGTGAGCGCAGTCAATAGTTTTATTTGATATTTCCCGTGCTTTCTTTAAAAGCCAGAAAATACTCACCATGCAGCGTGTACGCCGCCAAAACACAATTGCTTCAGTAGATTTCAAATGCGTCCTACGATGTGACCACGCTAACTCTGCCCTGAAGTGAATATTAAAAATGTTGCATAACTGACCATAGTTAATCAACCAACTAAGCGTAATATAAAAATACTATAACGAGCGCCACATGACGGTAAACCATATGTCATTGGTTTCATTTAATCACGGTTAAACGCTTGTTTTTATTTTTTTAAATATTTGGTTCTACTTACGTGAAACACCCTGTATACTTATTCACTGTCCTTTTTTATTGCGTAACTGCCTTCCTATTTGACTTAAGTATATTCGCTTTCTTTCTCTAGTTCCGAATAAAGCCCTTTTCTGTGTTACAAAAAAGCAGGTGAGAAGGCTAGAAGTTGCAATAGTGTGAACAGCAGTGATCTCCTTCGACACTTTATGCCACTTACAATACATCTGGGAAGCTTCTGGGCGGCAGAAGTTCTCTCGGAGAGGAATTGGTAAGAGATTGCACGTTAGTGAATGTGCTGCTAAAGAACACATTGCGCCAGTTGATAGGTAGAATATGAAAAGCCACTGCAGTTTTATGTCCTCAGTGAACTGTGAGCGCTGACTCGGTAGTTATCGTCTTCACATGATGCTTCACAAAAATATCGCTACCAGCGTTGCTGCTGCTCTACACCCGTAGGGTGATGCGGTATGTATTACGAAAACGGTAATACGCTTACGGGCTGGGTAAGACTCTGCACCTGAATTTGGGACATCTTGCGGAGGCTTCTTATTGAAGTTCTTGCAGTTAGACGGCAACCCGCGAGCTGGTCGCCAGTAGAGCAGCGACACCCATCAAATACAGAAGTGTGAAGTAAACAAATGCCAATAACGTGTTTCGGAGGGAAACTAATATGCATCAAGCAAGAAATACATAACTTTTGGGATTCAAAGACATGTTTCGTTAAAATGAACAGTTGGTCGCAGTTAAGACATTTTCAAGCAAACACTTCGGTACATAGGTATTTGCAGCGTTATTATATAGATCTATAATAGCAAGTTTACAAATGTATCGAAGTATCTTAAGATACAATTGGGAAGTATCGTATCGGATACATTCATTACCGAAGTATCTTATATTTGTATCTTCAATACTTCTTGCCCGGGTATCTTGTATCGTATCGCGATACAATTTCAAAGTATCTTTGCCCAGCCCTGCTCTGGATCACGTTACCATGAAGTTGCAGGTGGCGCGACCTTCATGACAGTGGTTTGCCATTGTTTATGGAGGTGAAGGCAAGTTTTGCGAGCAATAGTTTGCGAGTCTCACTGCTTGAAGACCCCACTCCGGCCTCTTCCTCCGTGCGTAGTGGTGGCGAAGCGGCTGCCAGACAGCTTTTATGTAGATGCAATCACTATGTCTACAATTTCGCCACACGACAACGCACAGACAGTGCTGACCACCACGCAGGCGCCATACAGGCGCTCACACAGGCGCTCACACGGACACCACCAAGGCGCTCTTGGCTCAAACTGAACTGAACTTGAATGCAGCCAGCCTCACGCAGTGGCTGCACGTAAAGCTCACCTTGAGCCGTAGTCTGTTTTTGCGAACGTACCGAACTATCCTTGGGTTAAAGTTATTTGGCCGCCATTGCGAAGACATCCGAGGCGTGCGGAACAAAGCACGTGATCAACTCACTGATGCGCTGAAGGAGGAGGAGCAGTAGACTTTATTTCACACATCGGCGGGCACTCTGCGCCAGCTGGCGGACAATGTGTAGACCATTCTCTGCGGCGCTGGCGCAACTAAGATACACTGGCACGGCCTAAGCTGAGCTTTTTTTTTTCAAATTCAAGTTTATTGTTTCTCAAGGTATTACACAACAGATGAAAGTATACAGAAAGAGGTCCCATAGTTAAAAAACTGTACTGGACTTGAATGCAGCCAGCCTCAGGCAGTGGCGGTACGTAATGCTCATCTTGAGCCGTAGTCTGTTGTTGCGAACACAGCGAACTATCCTTGGGTTAAAGTTATTTGTCCACCGTTGCGATAAGCTTAAAGGTCAAATTCAGAGAACGAGGCGAATTGTCGGTTATACCTCGAAGAGTACAGCTCTGTAATACTCCACAGCGATGTCTTGTAGTCGTTTTCACTGCGACTGGAGATTTCTCCTTCGAAATTACCTTACAGACATAAGGTGAACAAGTAGTACCAAGCACGCAAAGTCGATGGTATCGCTTTTCTTGTTTTATGAGCCGGAATTCTCTTTCGCAACCTTCCTGGCTATAGCGCGTGCAGAATTGTGTTGTGGCAGCTAGCGGTCTGCTTGCAGTCGAAGCAGACTGGGATGCAACATGGCTGCCTACGCAATGGGGCACAGAGCAAAAAGCCTGCTCCTATACGTATACATCGCCCGCAGGCAATCTTGCAATTTGGGCTTGTGTAAGCCCCCCATAGAAATCACCCTGAGGTATTGACAGAGACCGGTTGTGCAAACTACGGACATATTCTCCTTCGTACTATCATGTTCTCCGTGGTTTCCTTCGAGCTGTGCGAACAAGCCACCGACCCCTGCGATCAGTGGCCGACATCACTGCAAACAGTGAGATACTGTTGCTTTTCGTCTGCTTGCTATTAAGTGCGACAAAATTAGACCTCTGGCGTTTAAAGGAGCCGCAGACCTAAAAAAGTGCTCTTGAACGTCTGACTCGTCACATAAGTGTTGGAGGTGAAAGAAAAGACAAAGGTGTAATTTTGTTATTTCGCACCTAATGCATTGAAATTCTCAATAAAGACACCATGGACCCCGTCTTGCATAATTTAAATTTCGCCACATGTGCGTCCCGTCTGTTCAACTCAACGACGCGTGGATTTCTATTCTGCCGTTAGTATCCTAGAGAACGAATGGCGCATAGCGTAATTGTCTAAGGCGCTGCGAAGCGAGGGGTCACAGGTTCGAAAGACTTGACGCGCGCTTCGAAAAAAATGTAATTTCAGAAATATTTTTATTTGTCGCCTTTATGTATGTACACATAAGAAACATACACGCGACATGACGGCGATAGTGACGGTGACGGGAAAAATGCACCGAGAGTGTTCATATAATTGCTATCGCAGTATTAATATGCCAAGCACGCTAATATGAAAAATCCCTCTACACGTGATGGCGTATCGGCAAAAGTAATCAAATAAAGAAAGAAGTTTACACTAGCCATGCAAAGCTTAAGAAACAGCGAAGCTGGTTGATCTTGGGGGTCTAACGTGGCCTTCTTGGGTGATGCTCGGTCTTTCCTTGGCGTACACAGAGCAGAGTCGAACCGCAGCCATTTACGGACCAAGCATAAATATGCAGGCTCTATTGCCACAAAGTTACGAGCAAATATGGCTCGGGCGCCCGAGGTAGGAGCGCAGGCTATTCATCGCTCGTACTCGGCTCGCGCCAGGGCAGGCAAACTCAGCGGGGTGGCTTCGCAGACTGTCTCCGTCTGCGGGCGTGGCTTGGCGGTGGCTGGTCTTCCGCGCATGCGCGACTAGGCGAGTTTAAACCCAGGTGGCGCGCAGCTGTGGCGTGGTTATTGAGAAGCAACGGCGCAGAGGCGTACGCAAAAGGCATACAATGCTTTTGTGCCAGGCGTGCCAACCAATCATCGTAACTGTTCTCGCGATGCACCTGTTTCAAGGTGGAATGTTTCATTTTGTTTGGGGTCAAAATCACACCTCTTTCATAATACCCATTTTCCTTTCACTGCGTTCTCACCTCAATCCCTCTGGTCACCGGGCGCCCATAAAATTTTCCTCCAGCAGTAAACATGCGATCTGCCACCTCGATGTCGAAGTGGTCGCATTTAACACTGGCTGCCACGTCTTCGTGCTGCTCAGTCCCAGGGATGAACGCCGATCCGTACCTTTTGGTATGGGCATGCCCAGGCTAACAATTGGAACACTCCCATCGTCTCCTGCAAGCCGGCCTTGGTTACAGTGTCTCGACCAGCTGTAGCCGCTGGACACATGAGACTCTGTAAGGTGCTGCTTTAATTTACACATGACGAAGAGCTTACCGCACACGTCTATCACACATGTAAGTGTAAGCTATTATGCATTGAGGAAAACCTTTGTCGCAAACACAGAAACAACCATACAAAAAATGATTCTGAAAAATGAATATAGGAGTCTAACCGCCCATGCGCTGACGTCAGAGACAAGGAAGCTATGACATACGGCCTGCGGATTAGTATCGTTCGTAATTTTTAAACATGCAGTCGTCATTGGTTCACCAGTTAAACAAAGCAGTTGTATAGGCCAGGGGTCTATACATGGAAACCGGCCTGTACATGACTGTCTTCGTCCGATATTTATTACTTTCTTTTGTTATAACTATGTTCATAAGCTACGCATAAGTCACTGGTCTTGTTTTCGTGTGGCACCCCATGCACTTACCATGCACTAAAACATGACCCTGGAACAGAAACTATATTTCAGAATCGGCGTACAGATTTCAGTTGTTCTTATGTTCAGTATCGATGTTTCTCGAAAGCTGACGTAAGATCCCCTTCATAAATGACCCATATATCAGGCATGCGAAATGCCTTAGTTCCAGTTGCATCGTTATGTGACATTTTGTTCCCCTTCTCCCCCCACAATTGCCGCCAAAACCCCCTTCGCTCCTTCATTTTCCCGGCTCTTGCGGAAGACTCAAGAAAGGCCGCTCCTCCCGCTTTCACTGTTACTGTGTAGCGCGTTTCGCACAGGTCTGGCGTTCTTTGTCTATGGCTTTAGAGGTTCATTTGGATGACCTGATTTGAAAAAAAACACGTTATATTGTAGAATTCCCTTTAAGATTGCACCCAGTAGCCTGCGCTGTATTAACAGCTCGTGGTAAGCTTGATTTTTATAATGAACGAACGCGCGAGAGCAAATTGTCCAACAGTGCCGCACTTGAGCTACGGTTCGTATTGAAGACAGCGTTCATCATCATTCTATATACGGTAACAGGAAATAACGCAAGAAAACATTCGACCAATTAAAAAATGGCAGAGTAATCCAGTTCGCATTAGCGACGGCATCTAGAAATACGTGATGTATGCCTTAAACGAAGGGCGGTAGGAGGAAATGGCGAAAGAAAAGAAAGTCAAGGTGAACTCAAAGGGTGATATGGTGGAGACGATGAATGAAATAAAAATCGTGAACTGCAGTTCTAAGTGCAAGCGCACCCCCCCTCCCCCCTGCCCCATTTAATTGCAACAAAAATAAAGCCTAACTCCTCGTTGTGCTCTCTTTTCCTCCACTACAAGATCCACTTCTACAGCTGAATATAAGGTTCCGAATACACTCATTTATATATACACCTATAAAAAATCCTTAGCTTTTAAGCTGCGCAGCAACACTCCCTGAGGGGCCCCGAAGAACAGCGGCGGTGGGAAATGAAACGATAACAATACAACGAAGGAAAGGTATTTCGGCAATTGAGGCAGCGGCAAATGTTTTAGATGCGAAGCATCTTATGCTCGGGGCTCTGTCCGTCCCTCCCGCGTCCCGCATCCTTCCCGCGTCCCGCATCCTTCCCGCGTCCGGCCACTTTCATGAAGTAGGGAAGCACCCACTATGCGAACCAGAACACTGTAATACAACATAAGGCCGTCAACCACCACTACAGACACCAGAGTCATGGCCGAGAGCACAGAGAGGCTGCTTAGCAATGGCTAGGAAGGTGGTGTGTGTCCCCCCAGGTTGACTCCATTCCTGGATCTTGCTTGCATGTGTTTGGGGGGGAGGGGGGGGCTTAGTCTATCCCTCCTTCCCGCGTCCCACACCACCACAGTGCATGCGCGTCTCCTCTCTCTCTCCTCTCCTACGCTCACCCCCCTTTCTCTCCTCTAGGAATACTCTACGGGGCGGCGCCCGCGTCCGACACCCCGACAGCGCATGCGCGTCCCCTCTCTCTCCTCTCCTACGGTTCCCCCCGTTCTCTCCTCTAGGAATCCTCTACGGAGCGGCGCGCGACAGGTGGTGCGACAGCTGCATACCTCGCTGGGGGGGCACCACAGTAGTTCCGCGGTATAAAAATGACGGAGCGCGCCTCATTCTCTCTCCTGTGCAGCGCCGCGATGAGCGCCCGGGTCGCGAAACGAGAGCGGCGACGTTTCACCCGCTCAAGCTAACCATCTCCCCGCTGCTTCGCAACCACACATGGTTGCCTTTAGCGGGAGATGGGGAAGTTTTTTTTTGTCCCTTCTTTTTCTTCCCTTTTCAATATTGCAGGGCCGTTTGTGTTCATCGACGTTGACCTCATTCTCCTAACTCGTACTCGGTGCCATTGCAACACTTTTTAAGGGACACTTTATTTAAGATGCGAGCAGAGCACGAGAGTCAGGGGTTTAATATTTGTGCATTCATCTCTTATTTAAGTACCGACAAAACATTTATGAAGGAAACGACTTAGGGAAACGATTAAGAAAAAGGTAATGTAGGACAAGAGGAAGGAGAGCAAACGAAGACGGATGGCTGACTATTTTGTAAAGAATTCGGTGCTGAGGCCAGATTCCCTTCCCTCTTTCTCTCTTGAACTTGTTCCCGTCCTTAGTGGGAGTGAAAACGACCTGATCAAGGAATGGTGCGGCGTGCGAGGTGGTCATTAGAAGAGCAAATCGTGCACGATATATAAATGCCCGCAAGAATTTTGATAGCACGAGTGGCATTCACCGTTCGGCATATTTTTCTTCCGCATGTTGTACTACACATAGATGGCATGAATTCTTTAGTGAACTCGCGTTTTTTAAAATATTTCCACCAGCTTGGAAGAAATGGTGATTAAACTAATCACAAAGTCATTGAAAGATATCGCCATAGGCTACAGCAGGTATTTAAGGAAGGAAGCAAACAGAAAGAGAGAAGGCAGGGAGGTTAACCAGAAAGACTTCCGGTTGGCTACCCTACACTGGGGGATTAGGGAAGGGGAATAGAAAGATGAGAGAGAGGAGGGAAGAGAAGGAAAAGAGCAGGTATTTAGAGGCATCGAATACAAAGGGAGGTGGTAATGACAGTTCCGTGGTTTGATCGTTACTTCCCTAATGGTTACTCAAGAATCAAGAATCTTGATTCGGTGGATGGTGGTGCATGGCCGTTCTTAGATGGTGGATCATCCCTTGGAATAAGTGCACGCCGTTGCTGAATAAATTAGTGACGTGATTGCACAGGAAATGTTCGCAATCCTCCCCACTGCTCTTTCCAAAACTTGTTTTTTTTAATTAAAAAAAGGCCCCAATTCTTGAGTCAACTTTGGCGTATGGCGGTGGTTTAATGTGTCTAGGCACACGAATGTTTGTGTGCCTCACCTGTACGTTTGTGCGTCTTTGTGTATTCCTTCAGTAAATTTTTCGCTTCGTTGCACTACCGGAGCGCATCACAGAGGCCGCGTAGGAAGATGCGCGTGGTAGAGATCTCTATCGCCAGGTAGCGCAAGGATCCCAGCCTCTCACAAGAAAACCGCCTTTTCGTTGAATGAATTCATTCGATCAGTTTCAATTATTTGTCGTTATTGTTAATTCGTGTCGTGAGTGTTAACTGCTCTTATGTTAGGTAAAGTTCTGCTCCGACAGTTAATGTATCCAATGCAACTTCACATACACCGGAACCATCAATTTTGTAGCTGTTTCACTTTTACAAGTCTTTTGCCGGATATTTGTAAAACGAGAAGTACTCGCCCCAAGGAGCTTGGACGAGAAAGAAGAGTGTCACTCGCTACTCTTGGTAGTGATGCACACATACGAGATGAAAAAATTGAAGAAGACATTGTACATTCCAAAGTGTGTACGGCGAAAGCGTGTCGCCATTCGACTGACTATACCATGTCTTTTTTCTTTTACACTCTCAGTGGGATAACACACTAACCGAATGTGTGCGTGTATTCTTTTTTAATTTTTTACCGCGAGTCGCACCGAGACGCGAGATTAATCTGCCTCCGTTCGCATGCGTTCGTATTTTGTCGCGCTTCGCGCATAGTGGAAACGCCATCCGCGTTCCAGCGCTTAAATTGAAGGACCCTTTCTAAATTCCAAAGTGTGTTCCGCAGACGCCTGTGTCCATTAAGACGGCGTCGGTCAGAATGATTCCAAACGCTTGGCACGGCCACGCTACGCAAGGAAAGCGCGAGCGCTGTAGAGTCCGACGCGACCGGCGTCCGTTCGCGCAGCCCGGCGGCCACCTGGCTCCGTGCCAGGGATCGGACGGACGGACGGCATGGACAGACGGACAGACGGGTAGACGGACGGACGGATGGACGGACACGGACGGACGGACGGACGGACGGATGGACGGACGGACGCCAGACGGACGGACGGACGGACGCCGGACGGACGTGAGCATGAGACATTAAAGGCTTTCGCCTTAGTAGCTACGAAACTTCTACGAGAAGTCTTCAAGAAGCAGACGTGCACCTTGGGTGTTGTGATGCAAATTCTTCTTTTGGTTCGTAACCGCCCTCTATGGCTGAGCCACTGAGAGTCTTATTGACAAAGCAGTTGGTTTAACAAACCAACACACGAAACATTAATCAAGAATTAAAGTGAAAACTATATATGTTCACAAAATTACACTTAGTAAGAAGTTCACTGCGCACGGTAAACCACTCCTAATTGCAACCAAAATGTCAGTTCAATGATCCAAACTAGATAGTCTAGCTCTAACGCGGCTTAGCGGCCGAGCGGAGATGGACCCGAGTTCAGTCTGACCAAGACACGGATGCTTGACTGGTCGAGTTGACGTGGGCTGGCTGGCGACGACGATAGAGCGGCGGCTGGTGGGTGAGACGTTGAGATGCCAGGGGCAGACGGGGACACGCGCGGACGGACGGGCACGGACGGACGGACGGATGGACACGGACGGACGGACGGACGCCGGATGAACGTGAGCATGAGACATTAAACTGAGCAGACAGACGAGTGCACCGATTCTCCGGACCCCCTTCATTGCTTACTTGGCGTCCTTGCAGACGACTGAGTACTGCCACATTATTTGCTGTGGTCTAAAAGTAATTAGCTGTGGTCGAAATGATGTGGTCGAAAAGTAATTAGCTTTTTGATATTATTTTTAATAAATGACGACGCGTCTTGCCACCTGTCACTTCAGGAATTCAATTTAGGTTCCGTCACTCTTCATTGTGAAATCAAGTTATTGTAATTATTTGGAACTCTGTCTGCTGCCTTTAAAAGGTGTACCACGGGTCTGCAGCTTGAGTAACAGCGCAAAGTCGGTGGCATCACAAAGCTTTCTGAAGAATTCAGAGGTAATTGAGACATTTAAGATGTGAAGCATCTTATGGGGAAGCTTAATACGGTGGTGGTGGTGGTGGTGTGCCGCGTGACCACCCTTACTGCGCATGCGCAAACCCTTAAAAAAATAAAAATAAAAAACCTCCTCGCCCTTTCTCTCTCCTCTAGGTATCCCTCCCTGCGGCAAGCACTCGCTCACTGCGCATGCGCCATTGGCAAGTCAAGGCATTCCAAAGATTCCTAAAGATTGACGAATACTGTTAACATGTAGCGTGGGCTCAAATGGCGATGACCTAAAATTTCACGTTACCTTTTTTTTGTGTCGGAAGTCGAAGGAACCTCTTGAAGCTTTAATGTAATTCTTATATTATGTGACACGCGCACAGAAAGAACGACCACACTGTTGCGATGTACAGTTATTTGTAGTGTACCAACGTTTACATAAATTATACTAAATAAAATGCGCGTGCACCTGGACTAGGCTGCGGAATTTATTTAGTTATTCCCGCCCTGTCTTGCAAGAAATTCGAGTATTCTTTGCCATGATATAAGAATTTAGGCGGACAGATCCCGTATGCACTACGTATGTTAGTAAAAACTCTGAAGGAGCAGGGTTCTTTAACATTTTTGTTGTACCGAGTAGAGCAAACAGAAATAATCATCATCATGAACCTGCACACGATGACTTCGTCCGCCTCAACTCGTGCTTCGCTTCCACAACACGCGCGCCGATTTGTCCGGCGTGGAATACAAAAACTGTGATCGGCGAGTCTGTTACGTTACTAAAAAGTACGTAACATAACGTAACAACTAGTCACGGGACTAAAATCACGTAACCACACGTGACAACCTGCCACGTGGCTAAAATCGCGTAAGAGGGGGTCACAACTAGTCAGTCACGTGACTAAAAATTGCGGACCAACAGTCACGTGACTGAAAAATCGTGTAATATTTAGTCACGTGACTAAAATCCCGCAGCATCGCGTTATAGCTAGTCATGTGACTAAACTCAGAACACGTAGCAGGTAGTTGCGTCACACGCCTAGCGAAGGCTTGCCAAGCCGAGCCACACAGTACTTCGAGAAAAAACTAGCACTTCTAGGAAAAGGTTTGGCATTACTGGCGAAGCTCAGCTAGGTGGAACACAATCTCCGCTGATGGTTCCAGCCTTGCGCAGCTAAAGCAAGCTACGCATTTTTTTAATGCAGACATTTTTCTTGTCAATGTAAAATGAAAACGAAAATTATTTGCAGCTTTTGTGCACTTGCACTTCGCACCTATTTACTTATCTATGCTTAATGGAAACGCAGAGGAGTAAATAGATTGCGAAACTGCTACATTAATTTACTAGTGTGCCTGTCCGTTGTATACTGAAATGCAGACTTTGTTACATTACTTTTTCTTTTACGTTTTTCCAGTCAGAAACATGAACGGCTTTCTTGGAAAGTGCCTCCTTATGGCGTATGCTGCTGCAGTTGGTAAGATAAAGCAATTCTAGCAAATGTTACCTGAACAGGATTTCCGTGGGCTTGATAAGATCTTGAGAAATTTTATAAACGCAGTTTTTATTTATACGGAGTTACGACCATCACGCGACAAAGACACTTGAAATTAAGTCTGCCTTAGGCTATAGACTACTAAGCCACATGATGGAAACCAATGCAGGCTATCTCGGCTTTCTCCGCCGTGCTGCGTAAGTTCATTTTTTAGTTGCTTACACGGATACTGAGCAAAATTCTTGCCGCCAGGAGCTCGAGTCAAATTAAAAGATTGGGTGCTGAAATCGGTTAAGCACAAGCTTAATCTCAGGCCGAAACTAGAGGAAATATAATGAGTTTAATGCGTTCTTCACGAACTGC
This sequence comes from Rhipicephalus appendiculatus, assembly GCA_030522465.1. NCBI lineage: Eukaryota > Metazoa > Arthropoda > Arachnida > Ixodida > Ixodidae > Rhipicephalus > Rhipicephalus appendiculatus. The sequence goes on along the minus strand of JALIZH010012579.1, from coordinate 5,363 downwards.
CGCGTTTAGTGGCCGCGCCGTGAACTAGAGCAGATGAGTCTCGCGTCATTTCATTTACCGCAAAAGGGCATGTCAACAGTGCCAGCCGTCGTCCGCGTCTCTCAACCTCATAGCTCACGCTAGGGCTCCCAGCACCACTACGAACGTCACCGGCAGCGAAGAATGCTCCCGGCTGGGAGAAAGCCCCTAACTGAAGGGGGCACACCTTAGGCTTTTGTGAAAGGGGGAGAGTAAGATAATGAGGAGAGGTGGAGAAAGCGAAGATGAGGACAACAACACGTCTGCCCTGTATGCGCCGTGATGAATGTGACGTCACGGCTCGCGCTAGCGTGCAACCGCCGCCGCGCGCTGACAGTCTACCAAAAATAAAACTAACTGTTCAAAAGCGCCCTAAATAAACTCGATTTATCCGAACTGTCGCGTCCTCCAAGTATAATTCTGATTATTTCGTCAGTTTTTTCCAATTTTTGTTCAATATCCCTTTAAAAGCAAGAGCATTTTTGAATGTCAAAGTCTTCTAACGCCAGAGTGGGAGGATATAATTCTCCCACTCCGAGACTGCGCGCAACCGGTCGGCGTGCAATCTCGGAGGTCATGACTGGGCGAAGCTCAAATCGTCGAGTGTGCTCACGAGAGCTCTGCGATCGCCAGCGATGACAGCGTGTCTCGTGAGTTGAGGAGGCAAGGCAGGGGTGAGAAGGAGGGTATAATATAATTGTCCGTAGCCGCCTTGGTGCATGGCGTGTCGCTAAATTTGTGCTGGCTATGGTTTGATGATGCTCGAACCTTAACGCTGACAAAACTTCAAGAAACAGTTTCAGGGTCCCTTTAATGATTCAATAATTTTTCTGCCCTTTCTGATACACAAAATTCTAGACAGAAATAGGTTTTAATCTTTGATAATTAAATTTAAAAATGGCCATGTCAAGTAGCCTCCTGTCTCCTATGATTTTGTTAAGAAATACTGGCGTTTTATGATATAAAGGTCTTTCGGATGTGCGCATTTATTTCGCGCTTGTGATGGCGAACTATCCCACTGCAAGCACTACAATCGGCATTCTTACGAAATGAACGGGATGAAAGACCTAAGTTCGGGAATAGTATTTCTTTCCCTTAGTATGGGTAAATTCGTAGTTATGCCTCATATACAAGCCTAAAACCTGGAGTCTTAACACTCAACGTTGCATGAAGACGGTTATATAGCAAGAAAATGTGCCGCCCAAGTAGCCGACACTGGAAGGCTGTTTCTGATGGTGGTGGAACAAGGGAAGCTGAGAATGTCTTCGGTTGGCATTAATGTGAAGACGACCTCAAATATGCTTTATAAAAGCGCTGGTGTTTAACTCAATGCACTACTCTCGTTTAATTAAATGTTGGCTTTCGGACGTACTCGTTTCGCCCCTAAGCATAGCAACCGTGCGTCACTAACTAACAAGTGAAGCAAAACTTAACTGGCAGGCACTCTCATCCCACGCTCGATTGCACTTTTCTAGCGCAACAGATGTCAATTCGTAATCTGCTTAGCACGAACATTTGTTATCTATTCCTGAAATTCAAGCCTCCGCCTTACACCTTTATGTGAAACCTAGGAATAATAAAGATAAAGAAAACACAACGCGAGTGGTTGCCATAAATATCTCTGTTCATATTAACTAGCACAAAATACAACACCATCTCCCTTTTTTAACTTTTCAGTGGCGCTGATTGTTGCCCCCAATGAAGCCGAAGGACTTGCGTCGGTTATGATAGACGCTCTCACTAAAGGAAGGACCGAAGAAAACGACAAGAAGTAAGAAATCACACTTACGGCCATCGAATGGACCATGTTGACTCTTCACTTAACCTGAATGAAATGAACGAAGCGGGACAATAGCCTGGAAGCAATAAATGAAAAGAATTCAAAACATCGCTTCCTCTTCTTGTGGAGTTACGCTGACGCCAGGCAAAACTACATGCCCATTGTACTCCTCTATTTGAAATGAACCAAGTAGTTTGAACATGGCGAAAACGTTTTTTTCCTACGTTTTGGCCTACGTTTGACCTGCTTCGACAATTAGAACAGATAGCAACACTCATCACACACGCACACTGATATATATATATATGTATATACATATATATATATATATATATATATATATATATATATATATATATATATATATATATATTTTAGTCGTGATATAATCACGACTAAAATGTGATGACGTCATAATAAAGCCAGCTGGTAAAGGTGGAGCCGTGGTAATACTAAACAAACATGATTATGACAGCAAAGCTTCCAGACAGCTTTCCGATAACACTTTTTACAGGCGGCTCAATGAAGACCCCACTGAGCAGCTTAAATCTGTCCTTATAAGCACACTAACGAGCATCATTGAAAATCGAAAAAATCCTAATCCTGATCTGCATTCTCTCGTTCCACTAAGTCCAGTGGCGGATCGCTTTTACCTCTTGCCAAAAATTGATAAGTCGGGAAACCCTGGTCGACCCATCGTTTCCGGCTTATGTACGGTTACGGAACTGATCTCCTAATTTGTAGATACAGTGATGAACCTAATGGAGTCTTCTTTTTCATCGACATCAAAGACACTAACCACTTCTTGTCAAACATCGTCGACCTTTTTTGATTCACTCCTGGTTACCCTGGACGTAGCGTCCCTATATACGAATATTCCTCATGCAGATGGAATATGCGCAGTACTTCACTCATACGAGTCTGTCTGTGATAAAATAATTGACAGCTCCACTTTGATGACCCTTTTAAAAGTCGTCTTGGAATCTAACAACTTCATATTTAACGGCATTCATTACCTTCAAGTATGGCACCTCGATGGGCACACCCCTAGGCCCTAACTATGCCAATATTTTCATGGGCATACTCGAAAACGAATTTCTGGGAAGCCGTTCACTTAAACCGTTGTACTACAAAAGGTACATAGATGATATATTCATGATTTGCAACACGGCGAACCTCAATTCTTATCGTTCATTCACGATTTCAACAACGCTCATCCGTCCATTTCATTCTCTCATACCTACTCAGAACAAGCTATCAACTTTCTGGACGTAGTGACTATGTGTGACGGCCAACTTGCCACTAAAGTTTACAGAAAGCCAACTGATACTGAACAACACCTTCATTTCAATAGCAACCATGTCAAGCACTCTAAAACCAGCATACCCTATAGTCAGGCCCTTCGTTTTCAACGAATATGCTCCCGTCAAACTAATCTTAATTCCAATTGTGCACAACTTAGGAGCGCTTTATCAAAACAGAAATACCCTGCCAAGATTATTGATGACGCCATCAAAAGGGCAAGTAAGCAGGACCGCAAAGCACTTTTAAGCACCAAAAATAAACCGACACTATCCTTGTTCTGACTTTTTCCGCGCCTGCGCAGCACGTAAATGCCGTTTTAAAAAAGCACCGTAACATACTTCTACAAAGCGAACAACTGAAATGAATTTTGCCAGAACCACCGCGTGTGACGTACAGAAGAGCCCAAAACCGGCGTGACCTACTCACGTCGTCAAAAAGTGCACGCAACAAACCTTACTGGCCGCCGATGAAAAGGAGGCATAGAGCGGGTAAAGCAAACATAGCCATGTATGGCGTCAAGCATGTAAAGCATAGCCACGAATAGCAAGGGGTGGGATAGGGAAGCATTGGTGAAGACTATGGAAAGGAGGAAGGGAGAAGGAAAAGAATAGCATAGACATGTAGAACATTACGCAAGCAAAACCATGTAAATTGCATGACCGTGTGTAACAAGGGGTTCGGCACCCTTTCATATCTTCAAGAGCTTGTTCGAGCAGTGCCTGAACAAACGCTAGGCGAGACGAATGCTTTACTCAGACAGAAAAAAAAATAGAGATCATGCAGCGTTAGTCGAGTGCGCTTGACATTTCGAAAAATTGTTCCTAGGCAGGCGAAATATTGAATTCTTTTTCGTGCGCTCTCGAGTCTCCGTCGCGGGGAATAGTCAAGAATGACGACTTTTAGCTGCACTGGAAGGTACAGCACTGAGAACGTGCTACGCGGCAAGGTAACGAGAAAAATCAAAGTTGCCCTTTTTTGGAGCTGCCTTCAGGTCATGTCCATGAGAAAGCTGAACTTCACGTCGAGCGGCGGTCGCGGTGACGGTGGTGGTGGTGGGGATAGGAAAAGATTTTATTTCTGAAAATGTAACCAGAGAGTTTGCGTAATGCACTGCGTGCTTGAGTGACCAGGCTCTATTCCGGGACGCCATTGGAGCTGACCGCTGCCCGAGCGCCCATCACCAAGGGAGCGTTGTGCATCCAAGGTAGAGCAGTAGAGCAGCCACTCTTCTCAAGCCTCTCTACACTCTAAAAAATTACACCATCTCCCGCTAAAGGGAACCATGTGTAGATGTGAAGCAGCGGGCGCTAACGCTTACACTGGCGGCGGCGTTGACGCTGGCGCTCATCGCAGCGTTGCGCAGGAGAGAAAAATGGGGAGGCGCAAAGCAGGCAGTGATGGAGCAGTGTTTCCTACTGGAATATGCCAATCGCTGCTAATGGGCAATGAGAGACAGAAGACTCCGACTGGACACAGAGACCCGCACTCCGCTTTTAGTTAACGCGCACGCTGCGAATTTTTATTGTTCAACAACGCACAGGAGAAATCTTCCACCGGCACCACCTTGGCGGTCAAGATCCATTGCCATATATACGGGATGGCCAGTGAACGGTTGTGCAGCGCGAGCAGTCGGTTTTTTTCAACCAAGAAACTCGCTAGCAGACGCTGCCTGCGTCGGCGTCGCGAGGCGAGAGAGGGGGGAAGCGGAGGAGAGGAGAGAGAGGGGGGTGACACGCATGCGCAGTGGGAGTGTGAACGCCGTGGGCAGGGATGCGTAGAGGAGAGAGGGGGGGGAGCGTAGGAGAGGAGAGAGAGGGGGGGACGCGCATGCGCAGGGGGAGTTAGACGCCGCGGGCAGGGATGTAGAGAGGGGGGGAATGTAAGAGGGGAGAGAGGAAGGGAGGCGCATGCGCAGTGAGGGTGTGGTTGCCGTGGGGGAGGGATGCCTAGAGGAGAGAGAGGGGGAGAGGAGGTTTTTTTATTTTTATTTTTTTCTTTAACTGTTTGCGCATGCGCAGTAAGGGTGGGCACGCGGCACACCACCACCACCACCACCACCACCACCGGATTAAGCTTCGCCATAAGATGCTTCACATCTAAAACTGCTGAGGGTATCGCTGGAGTAAAAAGGCCGAGTTATTCTTCAGAGTGTTCTACTCTCGCAAAGCATCGGATGGAGTGAAAGCATTGTTCGCTCTGTATGAAAGGAGAGAGTGAAAGTGATTTATGCTCTACCTCTCTCAGAGAGAGTGGCATGCCC
>JALIZH010012578.1:0-31012 GCA_030522465.1 Rhipicephalus appendiculatus | reverse complement strand
TCTACTCTACGGAGCGGCTCCCGCGCCCCGCACCCCCCCCACAGCGCAATCACGCCACTCTATGCTCTGGGCCATGACTGTGGTGGTGGGTGACGGCCTTATTGTACTACAGTGTTCTGGTTCGCAAAGTGGGTGCTTCCCTACTTCATGAAAGTGACCGGACGCTGGTCGCAGGACGCGGGAGGGAGGGACGGACACAGCCCCGAGCATTAGATGCTTCGCATCTAAAACTGCGAAAAACCTTAACTGCCTAACTTTGTGTATTCCATGAAGAATCCATTTGTCGAAGTTCGCTTTTTTCAGCATAAATTGATAACGTTACAGGCGAATAGTTAATGTCACGAACACCCCCCAAAATTAGCTTTATTTCTAGAACAAAAGAAGCGTTACACCAGTTGCACTAGGTCTATCATTCTTCTCCATCGTAGACGGGAATTTTGCTTGCCGACGGCTGTTTCAACGCGTTAATCATCATCATCACTTGCCATAATCAACGTCTTCATCATCAGTTGAACGCTTGCATCAATACAACCATCATCATAATTATTGGCGAGGCCTTTGCTTGCTAACGGCTGCGCTTCAACATGCTTATCGTCATCGTTCATTATTGCCATCATCAGTACTGTTATTGTAGTGGACAACACTTTAGTCATCACCAACATAATTACCATTCAACGTGCATTTGCTTGCCCATAGCACTGCATCAACGCGTTCATAATCATCATTATCATCGCTGATCATCATTTTGAATGCGTTCATTGTTGCGTTCAACTTTAACACTTTCTTTATCAGCAGCATCGTGAAGTAGTCGATGGCTTGAATGCGTCTATAATCGGAGCTCTCTAAATGAGAACATTCGCTTCTGCAAGGCAACTCGAAAGTTATAGCATATATACGTCTCCATCACTTAGTCCACGTCTCCAATAAAGTAAACAAATTCTAAACACAACTTCTAAAGGGCTGCAGATAATTTTTTTTAGAAGAACCGCACGGCAATAATGCGAGTCCCAAGCGGCGTTCCCTCAACTTCTCGCAAGAACTCGGTATGCCTGGACGCCGCAGTGGAAACTCAACGTAAATTGCTTTGGGCGTTCATATTCCAATAAAAGTTACACAAAAACAAAATAAACAGTTCCTTTTCTCGAATAAAGCCAAATAATTGAAACGCTCTGAGGCATTTAGGGTGAACTGATAAAAAGAATGCAGGTTTACGCCTCGACGGGCGACCTGAGAACAACATTGCCCTGTGCGCGATTACTGCTGCTTCTTCATAGAAGTTGTCACGTGGGGATGTGGTTATGATATGATGAACTAATGCCAACATTTCAACTTCATTTTCAAGACAGTTGCGTTAACAAACGTAATCACACTTCACTAATAGGTTTTCTGCACATACATGGACGCTGGGATAAAAAGGGTTAACGTTGCAATGACTTGTTAAACAGCTGAGCGGGTGGCACCATATTGATATTTCATTGCCTGACTTTGTACTTTAGTAGCTTTACCACCACGTGCACCCTTTAACTGGTTATCGCGAATTTAAGCCTGAAGCTGCTTCAGATTTCAAATTCATCACGTTTGGTGGACCACAGGTGAGTAGTGGAGTTTGTCCACTTCCTGCGGCTCATACCCGCTAGGCGCTTGTGCCACACACTGTTTCACAATTCCTATGGCACATAACCGCTAGGAGCTGCTTGGAACTGCCGCCTGGTGCGCAGACATCGAAACATATGGCAGTGATCACCTACCTACTTACGTACAGCTACAATGGTATACCGGCGTTGCAAGCATTCAAAGGCGGTGCACAGATTGGGAGGCTTTTCAAGATGAGCTAGAAAAGTCGTGCAGCTCTATAGTTTCGCCGGTAGAGATTGAAGAAAGAATTGTCACAGCAATGCAGACCGCTACACGTGTTGTCACAACACCTAATTCCAGGAAGCCGATTGATGCGGTGTACGAAGAGCTCCGGGCAGTTCGTCGTCGAGCTGAACGGAAACACAGGCGAACAAAATTGATTTCAGACCTGAGGACCTCTCGCAAAGTGCAAAAGAAAATTCAGAGGTACTTAGAAAAGCTTGGCCGACAAAACTGGAAGTCATTTTGCACCACCCTGGACCCACGAAAACCGTTGTCTAAGATATGGCACGTTGTACGAGCACTACCATCTTCTCCTCAGCAACTGCGTCCCTTTCGCGCATTGGCCATCATCAGGACATGTAGCGAGAAGCAGATCGCGGAAGAATTCTGCATGCACCTCTCTGGCTCTGCAACAACGGTTGTTTGACTGCTTCGATGCGCACCCCCTACAGCAGAAGCCAGTCTCGATCATCCCTTCACGCTGCAGGAACTACGTGCGGCGATGTCAACTTCACAACGTTCCAGTGCACCTGGACCTGATGGCATCACCTATGCTACCCTGCGCCACCTTGGTGCTCGAGCGACCGAAGAACTTCTGTCTTTGTACAACCTTTCTTGGGCAACTGGAACTGTACCGGCACACTGGAAAACAAGCAAGGTCGTGGTATTGCTGAAACCAGGCAAGTCTCCCCGTGATATGCTATCCTACAGACCTGTGGCGCTGGCAAGTTGTGTAGGAAAACTCATGGAACGAATGGTGCTGTTGCGCTTAGAATGGTTCCTGGAGAAGCAAAGAGTATATCCAGACGCGATGACTGGCTTCCGAAAGGGAAGGTCATCAATCGACAGTGTGATCGATTTAGTAACGACCGTTGAACATCAGAAACGGCGCCACCGATTGACGGCTGCAGTCTTCCTTGACATCAAAGGTGCATTTGACAATGTTCTGCATGACGCCATTCTAAATGCTCTTGAAGACTGTGGTATCGGCGGCCGTATGCATCAATGGATAGCCAGCTATCTTCAAGAAAGAACAATATTCATGTCTACTGCAGACGGTGACACAAACAAGCATCCCGTCTTTCGTGGCGTGCCTCAAGGTGGAGTCCTGAGCCCAACATTATTTAATATCGTACTTGTTGGCCTCGTTAAAAAGTTAGGAAGCAAAATCTCTGTCTCTACGCAGATGACATCTGCATTTGGACCACGAGTCTAACGCGTTTGCAAGTACAAACGAAGCTACAACGTGCGGTATCGACAACGTCCGCATACCTCAGTAGCTGCGGACTGCAACTGTCACCGACGAAAAGTGCAACCCTGGCATTCACGAGAAAGCCCATGGCTTGCTACAGCGTAGAGATTGATGGGAAGGTCATACCTTCGGTAACTCACCACAAGTTCCTCGGAGTTATCATCGACCGTGATTTATCTTGGTCGAAGCACATCTCTGCGCTGAGAAAAAACTAGACAGCTTTGTCCAGGTCATTCGCCATATGTCTGGAAAATCATGGGGGCCATCGAAATCATCTCTACTACAGCTGTACCAGGCACTTTTTGTTGGATACCTCCGCTACAGTGCTCCTGTTCTCTCCCGCGTTTGCTCATCTGCTGTACGTATACTCGAGGGTGCTCAAGCACGTGCCCTCAGAATTTGCCTAGGAGTACCTCGATGTACTTCTACATGGGGCGCTATTGCAGAAGCACGTGCTTGTCCAGCTCGCGTTTATCTTCAACACGAGCCACTGCGAGTACATCTGAGATTACTGACTAGGCACCGAGACCATCCACTGGGAGACGTTATTAACACACGGCCCAATGCTGCATATTCAGAAGCTGTGATGTTGCACCAAGATCTGCTGCCTTCGAATTATGCACCACAAGTGATATTCGACATACCTATCTGGACGATGCCTAAGCCGATCGTGCGACTTTCGATCCCTGGGATAACTAAGAAGTCAAGAATACCAACTGCTGGACTTAGGCATTTCGCTTTGTCGTATATTGCCTACATGTACGGACATACAGTACATATTTTTGCTGATGGCTCTGTCACGCAGATCTCCTCAGCAGCAGCTTTCACTGTGCCTCACCTGGGAATCACGAAACGCTTCAAAATAGCGCATCGGACATCGTCTACTGCCGCTGAGCTGACCGGTGTCCGACAAGCTGCCAGCTACATTTTACAGCAAAGTCCAGCGAAATGGACATTATTTTGCGACTCCAAGCCGGCACTTCACCTAATCAGCAATTACATGAGGCAAGGAAATGCCTACAGTCCTCTAGTGTACGAAATAATGCATATGTTAACTGAGGCTTCTCAATCCGGACATACCGTAGCACTACAATGGATTCCCAGTCACTGTGGCATTGCTGGGAATGAACAGGCTGACGCAGAAGCGAAAATGGCGCACTCTAGCAGCGAAGTCATATCGATTCACTTTTCCCGATATGACATCAACACCTTGCTGTCTAAGGCTATGAAAACATCTATGACACGAATATGGAATGACCCTGATTATCGCCACGAGCGCCTTCACAGACTTGACTCTGGTCGTGCTTTTCGTCTTCCGTGCCGACTAAGGAGAGACCAGGAAACATTACTACATAGACTTCGGCTGGGTGTTGCATATACACGGCAATACCTTTGCAAGATTGGACAGGAGCAAAGCCCCAACTGCAGTGTGTGTCGCACGTCAGAGATTATTCATCACATCCTGTGCGTGTGCCCTCAATACGAGACGGAAAGACAGCCACTAAAGCGCCTCATGGATCGTCTGGACTGCCGCCCCTTTTCGGAGGAGAAGATTTTGGGTGCTTGGGAGCGTGTAGATCACGCCCAACGCAGCCTAAAGGGCTTGTTAAGATTTCTCAGCGAGACAGGCTTAGATGCTCGTCTTTAGAGTGTGTGCTAACGTAACCAATGCACAGAGACTTTCGTGCTTCTCCTACCCCGCACAGGACAATGTGTGCAGTGACTCATTGTGCCATATCATAGTCACCTCTCATCATGCCTCCCTCTATCTCTTTCTTTCCCTTTTCCCCTTACCCCCGTGAGGAGTAGCAGGCCGGAAACCCGCTTTCCAGGCCGACCTCTCCTCCTTCTTCCCATTAAACTTCTTCTTCTTGGAACATGCCCGGTAGGCTTGTTTAGACGGCTTCTTTTCAGTAGACCGGCAACGTGTCCTTGCCGGATGTAATCGCGGAGGCCGCGGCGGATAGCCTCAACACCACGCCGTGTCACGGTAGGTGGAGCAGCAATACAAGTTTCCGTAAAGCCCCTGAATAAAATAAAAGTAACACACTCCATTGTTCATTGTACCTGTCGTCCTCTCTTGCGCTTTCCTTCGACGCTTGGTGCTCCTATTGACCGAACGCCGTGACGTGCCCCCTCGCGCGCGTTTTCTCTTGCTTGTGTTTTGCTTCTCTGGTGCTTGACCTGCATAGCACGTTGAGCTGCGCACGTGTGCACCAGCTTTTGCGCCTCTTTTTTACACTTTTACGGCGTGGTTTCGGTCGTTCTGTGTTTGCGATGCCCCTTTGCTGCGCTTTCGGGTGCAGTACGCGTGATATTCGTGGCAAAGGAGTTTTTCGGATTCCATCTCAAAAGCGAGATGAGAACGGAGGAAAAATTTGACATTATTGAATCAGCTGGGTAGACTTTAAACCGACGGAATGGTCTCCGCTCTCTGAGGTGTGTGAGCGTCTCGTCGCACATCGCTGACTTCGTTAGGTTTTCGTCCTTCTAAGTGCAGTGTATTCGCTTTCCGTTTATTTGTAACGTTCGTGCCCAACTTCCGTGATGACGTCTTTAAACGCGTCTGCTTTTTGTCGAGCACACTGTAAGATGAATGCTCTTTAGGCGGGGATACTTCTCGTCTTGCAATCGAGGTGCGTTCTACGGCCACGCCGGCGTCCTTCGCATGTCGCATTTTGGCTCGCGAAAAACACTGCATGCATTTCCGCCTTTAGTTGCTGGAGTGCCATAGCCACGCTCGCCGACTAAGTTCAGAGTTTCCTCTAAAAACCAGTTCTTACGGAAACGCGTTTTTGTCTTCGCGCCATCCTGCCGACAGGTATCCGCTGTTACCGGTGCGATGAAGATCGACGTCGCGCGCGGCACATTTCAGTGTCTCGCCACCAATATCAAATCCGCCCAAACGCAACAACATTTTTATGTCCTCTCGCTGTTTCGGCAGCCAGTAATAACGTAGCCTGAAAAAAATCTGATCGAAATACCAGCTGACGAGTGCGATTGTGGGAACAGCGTTTGATGCAGAGAGTGTCTATTAGCTACGCACCGCGAAGGGGGAGCCACGGTCGACAGAAGAGAAAGCAAAAGCCGGCGTAGGATGAGGAGAGAGGAGTTGGCGTTGCTTTTATTTTATTCAGGGGTTTTAGATTTCCGTCACACCGTCACCCTCGCCGCACATCCCACAAACTTTTTGTCAGTACGTGGCACACGTTCTGCCGTGAAAATCCACTTGTTATTTCTTTGTCGTATTTCATTCCTCTGAGTAATTCACTTCATGAGCCCATTCACACGAAAAAAAAAATGCGGTAGATTCCACACATTGTGGAAATCAATTTCATGCGAAGCAGTCACGCTGTAGCAACCTATGCCTGATATTTCGCTCTGCGATAAGTCTTACGCGGTGGTTCGACGTCATTTTATAAGTTGAGCAGTTCAGCGCATATCGTGGGCTTAAGAGACACGCCAAGAACCCTGGCGGGCAAAGGGTGGCTCGTGATCCGACGGTACGTCCACACTCACGTTATAGCAGATACGTCAGTTTCGACGCCACGAATTGCACGCTACGGTGTGACGAAGAGTACATATGTAGCGTGTGCAGGCATGTTGGTGCTGCACTTGACAAGCATTTGAAGGGTCAGATACAAGGTAAATGCTAGATATGTAATATATCTTACATTGGTATAAACGCAAGTAGCGGACACTGTCACCCCAATTTATGTTGCGGTGACATGACGCCTACGTATGGTATTTTTTCCACAACAGTTTGAAAAAAATTGGGGGGACCCTTAAGCTTCGCCTTTAAGAGTTGAACGCGATAGCGATATCCCGTGCCTACTGCGTACTTCAATCACTTAGTGCATACTATGTAATGGGTAGTATGGTTTAAACCAGCAGAAATTATGCGCGGCAAATGTGGGAAATGTTTTAGAACTTGCTATGCACCCACTACGTGGTGTTAAGGGAATACGCGCAGTAAGGTGTGTGCCGTTTGTAATGGGTGGCTGGCTTTAAACTATGGAATCGTTATGATAGTCACATGTTCTGACGCCCGATGGCAATTTACGCTTGTACCACGCAATATTCCTGGGATATTACATGTTATATTTCGACGCCTATATAAAGGACGCTTGCGTTTGCGAAGCATGCAAGTTATTTTCACTGCATTTCCAAGCAGAGGAAGTTATTTTCACAGTTTATCCAAGCAGAGGCATGGCTGTGTGGTAGAACACCTGCTTGCCCCGCAGACGACCCGGGTTCGATCCTCGCTCGGACCCGAAAGCTTTTATTATTTATTTTATTTGCATCTTTCTCCATTTTTCGGTCACGGACAAGATGATGATTTTTCGCTCACAACCAACGACGCCGACACCGACGCCGACGCCGGAATTTCTGCGAAACGAGCTCTTTAACGCTATCGCGTTAATACTGGCGTGGCTCTGTGATAGAATAGCTGAGTGCCATGCAGAATGCCTAGGTTCGATTCCTGATCGAGCAGTGATTTTCATTCTGTGCTTCAATCGGTATATTTAACATCATCCACAACACCACCGACTCTGGCACCGCATTTTCCGTAACTATACCTCATTCGCACTGCCGGGTTAACATTTTCAAAGCATGGGCTGATTTATCCTTAGAATCACCTGTGGCGCATAGCCGCACTCCAGGGGCCGCTTTATGCGGGTGTGTGCCACACGTGACAGGTGCGAAGCACTTTGGCGGCGCTGACTGACGCTCGCACGTTTAAAATTCACATATATACCTTAAAGTGGACGGAGGGATGACCGCCGCTGTAGCTCAGTTTTTAGAGCGTCAGACGCGTTATTCGAAGGTCGCAGCAGGTTCAGCCCCTGCCAGGGGCAAGTGATTTTTTCTTCGTTCTTCATAAACCATAGCGCAAATAAGAACACGGGAAAAGAAAGAGACCAGGACAGGCGCACACTATCAACTGAAGCTTTATTGCTGAAACAGGGCGTATATAAGCACCCTCTGAAGCTGCAATAAAGAAAAGAGAAGGAAAAGTTAAGACAGCGTGAATGGACACGTGTCTATGCCAAGAATTCATGTTCTTTAACAGATAGCAGGATAGACGGGGTACTGACACATCTGTTACCTGCCCTCGCTATCTCTGCCGCCTCTACGACTTCTCTGGTCGTTTGTTCACGGTGCCGATACAGTGAAACTGTCTGACTGAACAATGGAACACACTGTGGCCTCGCGTCACATTTCTTACAATGGCTAGCAAGGTGTCCGTCAATGGCAGTGTTCCCGATTTTGTTGTTGTGCTCCTGCAGGCGGACGTTGAGGCATCTGCCAGTCTGGCCTACCTGGCGTATGGCTAGCAACACATTGCTAGCCATTGTAATAACGTGTCCATTCATGCTGTCTTTACTTTTCCTTTTCTTCTCTTTTCTTTATTGCAGCTTCAAAGGGTGCTTATATACGCCCTGTTTCAGCAATAAAACTTTAGTTGATAGTGTGCGCCTGTCCTCCCTTTTGATATTTTATTCCCCTTATCCTTCTTCACATTTACATTACGATTACTACTGATAACATCCTTTCATTATTAATATATTATGTCTAACAAAAGAAAACGAGCCCTTAAATTACCGTTTCTTTCCTGCATCATACCGGCACTTACCTACGGAGCAAAAACCTGGAGGATTATAGAGGGGGTTCCTCTTAAATTATGGAAGACGGAGTGATGAATGAAAAGGAAAATAACAGGTGTACCTCAAGGGACAAGAACAGAGTAGTGTGGGTCAGGGAAGAAACGGGTTTTAGCGACATCTTAGAAGATGTTGTTAACAATCAAGAAGGAGAAATGGGCATCGGCAGGGCATGTAGCGCGTGGGCCACATAACCGCTCGTCCTTCAGTAACAGACTGGATTCCAAGAGAAGACAAACGGGCTAGGGCAGTCATGTCAACTGAGCAGCATCAACTACCGACCCAGGCAGCGCACACGAACGTACGGTTGATTAAACAAAATTTCTCGGCGGTATAGGCAGATCCGGTCTCGAAACATCCCCTCTCTCCCCACAAATCACTCTCTAATCTTGAGCACGTGACCTGGCATCATCTTCAATCTGGTAACTTTTTATCCCCAGCTCACGTTACTCTTAACAACTCCGGCCTTTTCAGCACTGAATGCACACTCTGTGGAGCACCCAGAGCAGATATACACCACATGCGTACATCATGTGCTCTGAGCTCGACCCACTCTACGAATGGCAACTCCCCAACGCAGAGTGATAGGAGATGGCGGTGTTCGGCTGAGACCGGGCTGCACAAAAGCAGCTGGTGGGCTGGGCTCTAAGAGTCGCTCTGTAGCACGAGCTCCCTGCCACCCTAGGCGACATCCAGCGGGCACATCAATACGCCTAGTGCACCGCCTATAGAGACGCCACTGAAAGCCACCTAGCGGGCGCCGGCGCCAGTACGCTCGGGGAGCCGAGCAGACGACAACGCTTTTCACAGCATTGCTGTGAGGAGATGGGGCGCTATTTTGTAAGCGTTCTAGCATAGAACGGGGAGGAGGATAGAACAAAAAGAGGAGGGAAGCAAACAGCCTAGGCGAGCTGGGGGAGTTCAGGAATGTATGCAGTGCATTAAGAAATGTATAAATATTATAACTGAACATCAATATTCAGAGGCATTGTTTTTCGCAGCTTGAAGTTGAAGAGCTCGGTGACTTTGACAATTAACTTCTGTTAATGTCTTGACGTAGCGCCAGGTGGTGTCGCTGGCCCCCACGCTGTTTAAACCAATGCTTCTAGTATTAGCAGTATTAGTGTACTTGTAAAATTCAAACGGCGCGAGAATTCGAACCGTTAAATAGCGCAGCAATCGAGAAGAGGTCCGCGCTTTCCCGACAACCAAAGGGCGTTTCTGCTCTCATTTATGGAGCGGCATCCCCAGTTAGCCTTACGCGCAAGCGAGCTCACCCACGTGTACACAGCAGCGGACAGGCGTCAGCTGTGAGGCGGTAGAGAGATGCGCCATAAACTCACTCCTCCGGCCCCACCGCTTACGTTTCGATCCAATCCGAGTCGTCCGCGGAGACTGTTTTGTAGCCATACTATCGATAGAACGGCGCCCGAGCCCGTTATAACAACCTCCTCTCCGTTCTATGCAAATTTGGCGGCTATTCGCACGTCTTGACCGTCGGAATAGCCTCATAACCTCGACCAATCGCGCATGTCTTTCCCTCCTCCATTTTTTCTATCCTCCTCCCCGTTCTATGCTAGAACGCTTGCAAAATAGCGCCCATGGATGAAGTTCGCGGCTGCGATTTCCAGTCGTTCGGGTACCACACAACTAATTCTGCGCTGGCAGATGTAGGAAAAGCGCGGGGCTCTACGAAAGTGGACTTGCGCTCAGTGCTTGTCACAAACGAGCGCTTAACTAAGCGCGCGTCGACGATTTCAAACGACGGCACGAAAACCCGGCGCCGAAAGTTCGCGCGCATCGAAAATACAAGTATCAAAAGGCGCCGAAAGGGCGCCCCTCACCCTTCCGCAGAACGCGCCGTCGAGACAGTCTAACGCCTGCGCAAGTTCGGGAGAATTCGAGACATCAAAGTGGCGCCGTCCGATTCCGCAGAAGAATCTATGAGAAGGATGTAGCCCTTTCTCTGTAGCTTTCGTTGTGCTACACACACGCATGAATCATCTAGAACCTTCTCGGACCCAAGCGTTCGGCCAGCGCGGCGACGGAGGCTCACCCCCCGTATTCTAGAACGTCCATTCACTCAACACTCGACCTTCACTTGAGAAAGTCGATGGGAACGCCGCCTCTAGGCAGAACAAGTCACTGCATATCAGCGATAATCTGCAGCGATTCTTGAGAAGCGCAGCGTCATTTTCAGTCGAGAAACGGCGCTGTGCTCAACTCTGTCAAGCGAAGGACGAAATTCGAGTCGAGGCTGGCTTGTGAATACGGGGGTCCGTCAGTGAAGAATTTTGTTGTTCAAGTGATAACGTGGTTCGCTCAGCCAGAGAAGACGTGTTGCTTGACGATGTAGGGCTGTCAGTCGCACTTTGAAGTGTCAAGAAGAGGGTCGCCGATCCATTGCATGTGATGACCGACTGCGAAGGAGAACGAACCATGAGCGCTGCTGTCTACGTGGAGTGATTCGTGAAGCCGGTGAATATGAAAGGTGCGTCGACCAGCGTAACAGTGCCCAGCTATGAGGTGCAGCTCGTGGTGAACATCCGTTTTGTTTTGTTTACAGATACGACGTCTCAATTACTTCTTGTTCTTCCTGCGTCCGCCGCGGTAGTATAGCGGTTAGGGTGCTCGGCTGCTCACCCGAAGGTCGCGGGTTCGATCCCCGGCCGCGGCGGTCGCATTTCGATGGAGGCGAAATGGTAGAGGCCCGTGTACTGTGCGATGTCACTGCACGTTAAAGAACACCAGATAGTCAAAATTTCCGGAGCCCTCCACTACGGCGTCTCTCATAATCATATGGTGGTTTTGGGACGTTAAACCCCAGTAATTATTATTATTCTTGTTCTTCCTGAAGTCAACCATTGCGGCATTGCTGTTTCGGTAAATGATAAATGGAAAACGTGTGAGCGAAGTGCCGTTGCATGGTTGATGAACCGAACCAACGCATCCTCAGGCTGCGATAACTTTCGTCGCCTATCCGTGTCAACATGACCGAGTGCATCCAACGAGCACCGATATGGCAGAACGAAAGCATGGGAACACGAACCGACGCATTAACTCCCACAATCACGGAGCGGCTGGCCTTTCCCAACGAATGGCTGTGATCTATTGCTTCCGTCGCTCTTGCTCGTGAGGCCACGCGGTAAATGAGTAAAACCGTGTTGCGGGCGAGTTTTTGTAGGTTTATGAGCACCCCACTCCATAGCCATTAATATTAGACATCCCGTGAAGTTTCGGCCACTAGAAATACGACGAACGTTGTCTCTTTCATTACGGAAACGCAAACAACGCGGAAACACGCGCACAACGACGTAACAACGGCGGCCGTCTGCTTACTGGCCCGAGAGTGGTGAGCAAGTTCGCCACCTATGGCGCTTCCATCGGCGCACACTAGGCGTATAGGCTGTCATTATAGGCTAAAATAAGATGTTTTGACCACCACCGCCAGAAAGTTAGGTGGGCAGATGAAATTAAGAAGTTTGCGGGGATAACGTGGGCGCAGCAAGCCCAAGACCGGGTCGGCTGCGGAACGTGGGACGGGCCTTTGTCCTACAGCGGGCGCAGTCAGGCTGATGATGATGATGATGATGTTAGTGCAATACTTCATTATGATTTCGGGCACCCGTGTTTTATTGATATGTACCTAATCATATGAGAGGATTTTAGCAATTCGCCAATAAAAATGCGTCGAGGTAGGAAAGTGATGCAACATCGTAGAAAGGAGTACCATAGCAACTGAGCTACCGCGACAGTTCCCTTTATGTCGAACAACTAAGCACACTATCGTTATCTGACATTTCACATTGTAGATGAGTGTCGGTGAATACACATAAGCATTTTGTGAAAGAGGTCACTATCAAATAATGCCACTAGCCACGTTGAAATGATTGACTGTCGTCTTTATGGCACCGACATTGACATTTCAATGAGGCCGCGAATGATATCTTCGTTGTTTCATTCCTGCAAGTTCCTCGCCTCTCTAACAGCTCGGACATGTAATCTTGCAAGCCCCGGTTATTTATAATGCTTATATTCTGCAATGATTTTCTACGGTAGCAAAAATCCAGAAAAAAAAAGAGAACAATACGAACCAGACCAAGCGTGGAATTTATAAAGAAGCACGTAGCCGGTGACTCTGTAATAAATCAGGATACAATAGTCAGCAGTGCGATGAACCTAAATAGCATGTGCGACGGCAAAATGTCGCCTAGTAGTCCTGATGCACATTGAGAAAGCGAATGAATTGTCACACCTGTGTTCTAATGAAACATGCGCCGTCTGTCTCTCAAGTACGCACACTTGTCTCTTCATTAATAATTCACTACCAATTCTGAACAACTAGTCTAATTCATGATTGTGATAGTATAGAAAAAGGCTGAAATATTTACAGAATACCACAGTATTGTTAGGGCCGTCTAGGTTAACGTATTTTAGTTTGCAAGAATGTGTCGGAAACTAGCCTTTACATTTTTCTATTAAAGGGAAGTTCTCGTGGTAAGCCAAACTGATCTAAGAGGATTTCAACCAACAACGACGTCTCTTTGCCAGTGCCACGGAGGTAGGGAAATCCATTAAGTTGCGGGAGTGGGCAGACCTCCCACCAAGGGTGGAAGCGGGACTAGCACCGCGATACCGTTTCGAAAAATGAACGTTTATTCCTCCTCCTCCTCCCCTTGTTGGTATAGGCCGATAATAACACATCACACTTAATGCATGAAATACCGAAAATTTTCGTAAACGCCTGAACTCGATGCTTTGGTTGGTAGGATTCGAGAGGAATAAGTTTATTGCCATTGTTGCTGAGTTGTTACGCAACAGCTCTAATTGCTCTAGCCGAGTCGTCGTTGGCACAGAAGTGGTTGTCACTGCTTCTTCAAAGCCGCAATCCGAACCTTCAAGTTGTGACAGGCCGTGTAACATAAAAAAGAAGTGTAACAAAAAGAAAGCAAATGTAAGAACGTAAAGCTACTATTGAGAGAGCAAAAAATTCACAGTTTCGCCACAAGGCGAAGCAATGAGTGCGATAGCAACAAATTGGAATATCAAGCGACGAATGGCAAGCAGGTCGAAACGTTCAGCGCGCTGCTCACGCACACATGACGCACGAAAACAACACGCACAGGACGAGAGCGAACTAAAAACATTCGCAGCTCGACACTTAACGCGCTGCTCAAACAAAAACGGCGCACGAAACGTATTCACAGGTACAGACGAGCGCGAAATAACAAGTATCGCAGTCGTTACTTGGCTGTGTTTGAAAAGCGTGCTCTTTTCGCAAACGGGGGGGACTGCAGCGAGAAATGTGACCTTCGCGCGCCCGGTAGCTACAACGCTATCGTTCCGCCTAAGCCCCCATTCTCCGCCACCGCGAGATAAGCGCGCGCGCACGGGCATCTACCTCCTCCTCCCCCCTTCGGGTAAAGCGCGCCGAAGAGCGCGCGTCGCGCCAAACGGGGCAGCTAAGCCCCGCCAAGCACGGCCATTGCGCCATCTCGCTGGTAATGCTGAAAACACGCTGAACACTCGCTGCATATAAATAGCTCGCCGTTTGAACGTTGAAGGACGTTCGCCTTCGTGGCTGAATGGTTAGCGCTGCGCGCTGCAGAGCTGGAGGTCCCTGGTTCGATGCCGCCCGTCGGAAACATTTTTCTGAATTATTTTTCTTTGAGGTTTTTAGAAATATATAGATATATATACATATAGGGGACATGACGCCGACGCGAACGCCGACGCCGACGGCGAAAACCAGCCGAGAGTGTCCATATAATTGCTATCGCAATAAAATGATGTAATACAAGTCATAGCAACCGTACGCCTCACCAGTAGCGTAGCCAGAGTGTTGCACATCGGGCCCGTGCCCCCCTCCCCCACCCCCCGAATTTTTTTCTTTGCCATTGCAGTGTAGAGCACGAAATGACACTCTACCTCATCTTCCTGCCAGGCCGCCACTTGAAATCAAGGAGGTGCACCCCCCTGAGAGAAATGTCTGCCTACACCCCTGCGCCTCACATATCCCCACAACGTACTGCTCTCATAAATGTTCATTACTCTAGAGTGTCCAATTTTTGCTCTGTGATGGACAGCATAAAAATTTATCTTCGCTTGCAAGCGCCATCAAAGGTTGTAATGCTTGCTCAGTGGGAGTATGAGCGTGACGGTGTACTGAACTATAGGTTCTAATTAAGGTACATGCAGCCCTTCAAATTTCACCTATGCACTCATTACTTTGTGAAAACATGAGTACAGCTTGCTGAAAATTCGTAAACGCTGTTTCTTTCATCAGCAGCCAGAAAGTTCACCTTCTGCGTTGAGTTAGGTGAAACTGAATATTCAGGAGAAGACGAAACAAATACAAAACACGAGGATAAAGAGCGCACCTTCGTATTTCCTTATCCACACACACGTTAATCTCCATAAGTCAAGTAGCAGACAAACGAAACGAACTAGTGAAACCTGCAGCATTATTGAATGACTCCAACTCGTGAAGTTGCACGAAAGCAGCATGAATAACTCGAGGTCAGCTTTCAAAGAGCAAACAACAGAATTCCTTCCGACGCTGCCTATTTTAACACTGCAACCATAGGAGGAGAGTACGGGGGGCTCGGGGGCTCGGGCCCCCTCCGGACGGCTTCTATGGGGGGCGGAGCCCCCCCTGGAGGCCAGCCCGGGATATTTTTAAGAGCTTGCAAACTCCGGCTTACCAAAAGGTATTTTCTACCGTCTGAGAGTTATTATTGGCCGTCTTAAATTGAATTCAAAGGCATAATTAAAGCTTCCTGTGCCACCATTAGCCCACTTTCTCATGTATGATGCATGGTATAACAAAGTAAGTAAAGCATGTAAATGAAATAATTGAGCATAGCCAATGTTTCTTGCGTAAATTGAAAAATAAGTCTAAAGTCTGCCTCTAGAAATCTTGATAACGAAGAAGATGAGGCTGTATCACACTTTAATTTGGCAGTCGAACTCTCTCTCTCTCTCTCTCTCTCTCTCTATATATATATATATATATATATATATATATATATATATATATATATTGAGAGAGAGAGAGAGAGAGAGAAATGTGGAAGAGCATGTCGGGCCCCGCCCCCCGGGAAAGTGAAAAGTCTCCGCCTATGACTGCAACTGCGCCAACTGCATCCCTTTTGCACAAGCTATGTGTAAAACCTACAGCATTCGCACTCCCGCACGACAAAACATAACACCATGAAGGATGTCGCATAAAGGAATCGGGAAATTCGAAGGAATACATTTATTTTTGCCATCCCAACATGTGAAAAAAAAATGTCGAAGCTGTATGGATGCGATCCCCGCACGACCGTCAGATATTTTCGCCGTTTTTGCGGTGACGCTAAAACAAAACCACGCCCGGATTAAAACAAGCTATATTTTGATTTCCTGTTTTTGTGCCACGCAGTAAAATTTAACTTACATTGTTCTATTTTCGCGCCACACTAGCCAAGTGATGGCGCGACTAAAGAGTTCGCTCGCGGTTCGACGAAAAATGTATTGAATTAAAAATATTTATAAACCACGTTCCGTGTTCATCTCGAGGCTCTATAAAAGTTACGATAACACAAAGCACTTTCTTTGGCCAGATACGCGGAAAACTTATCAATTCTCTGAAAGCGGACGTTTCGATTTGATGCGCTATTTCTCGATGGTGATGTCATGCATGATTTTTTTTGTTGTTGTATTTCCGTATGCTTTACTATGTATCACCCACCCCGCATAAGGCCTCAAATAAGAGGCAGGCAGTACTTCTGAAATAAATAAATAAATAAATAAATAAATAAATAAATAAATAAATAATGCGCCCGGTCGAACGATAAAAAATTCAAAGATGGTGCAAGAAGGTACGGATGATCTGAACACATGAGCACAATCTGTGAAGAGACAGAGAGAAATGAAGAGGAAAGGCAGAGAGGTTAACCAGACGAACGTTTGGTTTGCTACCCTGCAATGGGGATAAGGGAATGGGGATTAAAAAGAGCACATTCTGGTGAACAGCCCAAAATCAATGCCCATGTGACGCTCACCACCCCGGAGTGGATTTCGGTGAAACAATGGAGCTCGACGCGTGCCGATGGACCGAAATCGTCTTGAAAACGTTAGACACTTCATTTTGGGCGTCGTCGAAGTTCGTGTGGATTACGACTTTCGCCAAACTCGGCACTACCTTCATACCGCCCAGAACTCAAACAGCTAGCACGGTGCAGTGGAAGGCACAACTCGCCGGCTCTGTCCCGGGGAGTGCACCTCGCGCCTCTATCAAGTCTGGCGGGTTACCGAAGACATTGAAGCCCTGGACGTAGGGCCCCAGCCGTAAAGGCTGCAAGACACCCCTTCCCACTTTTCCTTGAATAAAGTTCCACACACTCTCTCTCCTTATCCCCATATGTTTCGGACTTTACTCACTCATGAAGCTCTGGGAGAGTTGATATAAGACTGTTAAGATTTTTTTCTTTTGAGACTGTTGTACTGCAGACTTTCAGAAAACCTTCGTGTTTAAGTTACATTTATAATAAAGTCATGCGGAAACTGTTTCAATAATGTGCAACACTAAATGTACAGTCATTAGTAGAGGCCGGATTTTTAGGCACTAAAAATCGCGTTTTAGGCGCCAAAAACAGGCAGGCAAAACACAGTTTTAGGCCCCTAAAATAGTAAATAAAGGCAGAATAAACACATTTACAAAAATTCAAATTTTCGAAAAAAAGACGTGTGCGACCTGTGTCTACGACAGGAAAGCAAACAAATGTTGTAGTTTATGGTGGCACAAAGGCGTCAATGGTTTAACTAGCCATGCTATTGTCCGTTTTCCCGCAAGGTTTGCAGAACACGGTCTCTTCTTTATTGTCCAGTATTGGTGAGTTAAGTGTCCGCCATCGAATAAACACGCTTCTGGGTTTCTTTCTTTTCGGCATGGCTGAGAAGGGTACGCCCAGGAGCCAATAGGCAGACCGCTAAAACGCAAGAAGGGTTTTTTAGCCTCGTATTGGTCGAGTCTAATCGCGCAGGGACAATTTATCCTCTGTCTGTGAACACCTTAAAGGTCCCCTTACCAGGTTTGAGCATTTCGAGCTGGCAAGTGTAATGCATGCACTGGGCGCTAACGATCACGTCTGCCAAGATTTGCAACGCTACGCGCCCCGGAAAGAGGTGAAATGTCAGACTGAACGCCGCCTGCCCTTGATCTCACGGGCGTGCGCACCAATTTGGAGGAGGTGGCGTACAACAAGGAATGGTCCTGCGTACGTCAGAGTAGTACGTGACACTGCGAGAATGATTCGAGGCGACATGTGTAATTTTTGCAATCTGTTGCTTGAATAGAAGAATGAAATTTGTAGAAATATTAAAACAACAAACGGAATCTGTGTAAGTCTTTTTTTATTTTTTTTTACTTCGAATCGGGCGCGATGCGTGACTAAGCTGCCTCCATTTCATTTGCGCCCGTGTTCTCGCCGTTGCTGCGTCGTGCCGGCGCCAGCCCCTCACAACGCTTGGCGTGTTTTTGATGCATCGTCTCTTACAGCAGTTACAGCGGTGCGACGCGCTATGTCGTGCTAAGGATACATCATCCACTCCAGCCTCTCCAAGTGCATAGAGGGATCCATCCCACAGAAACAGGCAGTACACTAGAGAGAACGCCGAAACGATACAACGCAGCTTGTGTGCACGAACTGGCTTGACATGTCATGCGCACACCTTGCGTGCGCATGACATGTTGATGCGTCTGCACACGCAATCTTCCGGCTCCGAGTTCCTCCGATACCGAAGAGGGCAGGGAAGATATTTGGCTTGCGAGTGACAAAGGTTTCAAGCTCACCTACCAGCATCATGCTTTCGCGGCTCATAATGAACCAGGTAAAAAGTTCTTGCGGTACAAAGCTCTTCATTGGGCACGCAACAGCTTCCAGTGTCTAACTAAAATTTCTTATGTGACCTGGTGAAGCGCCCTTTAAGGAGTAAATTACAAACGAAACAAAAGCCAAGTGCACATCTGTTTTTTTTTACTTGCACTCTACATTCCCCTGACGGCACTCGATGCATGGTTTCGCATTCGTTCTCCATCTTCCCGCTGCTGCACAGAGGCACCTACTGTTTTCTGCCCCCCCCCCCCCCCCACCACACCCAGGTCTTCAAGGGAGGTGCTTCAATTTCATGGGAACACTGGACTGGAAAACCGGCTGTAAAAGCCGCCCGCCACGTCCTCGGCCACGGACGCCACTCTCCTCTCCTCTTGCCACCTTTATTTTCCTCTGCCCATTGCACTGTATACGCTGGGACGTGCTCCGATATAGGGTTGCAGAAATAGTGCCTTTTCCTCTCCTCCTCCTCCCTCTGCTCCAACCGCTCGCACCATGTCAGTGCGGTGGGGTAAAGTGGCGGGCGCATCCCGTTTCACTGCTGCTAGCGGTTGCTTACCGGAAGCTTGTTGAACTAGGGAATTGGGTTGTGGCACCCCATAGAGTTCCAAAACGTCAATTTTGCCCGGTAACATGAAATACGGTCTCAAACTGTACTCTAAAGCAAAATTTGAGTTTAAATAGTGCTCATATGGGCGCCGTTCTTGAAAATAGGCATTTACAGGCACTATAAAAACACTATAAAAAGCCCTCCTTAACCCCTGATTCGTGCTCATACATCAAAGTAGCACGATAGGAATGCAAGGAACAAAATAGGCATTTGCCTAAAATCCTGTCTCTAGTCATTAGTCATCTTTTCATGTAAGTTCCATAAAACTTACCGTGGACATAATGACTGTCATCATCCTCCGTAATGTTACCTAAATTGGAAAAGGAATATTAAATTGTAGGCTGTATTTTGTGCTGAGAATTATGAAAATCGTAATATTTTCAAAGAAACTTTTTACTGGTGAGAGAGATTACATCTTAAATAAAGAAATAGGGCAGCTTCCTTGCGCACAAGAGAACCAAGGCCGGAAGCGGCGACGCGGACATAGATACCGGTACAAGGCGGCGTTATATTACGTTTACCTATACTTTATAAGGTTCATCTGGCGTATATTTGCTTTAACCCGCGTTTTTTTTTTTAATTGTCGATGCTTCCAATATTTTTCTCGAAGCGAACTTTTCCCTGCGTACTGATTGCCTTCGCTCCTGTAGCGATAACTAACGTCTAAGCATGCTGTTAGAAGCGCAGTATGTGTAGACTGCGAATGTTAATAATATCGGGGGTTTTACGTCTCTAAACCGAGATATGATTATGAGTAACGCCGTAGTGTACCCTACTGGCGCCATGTGGATCCCCTTGCCGGCGTCGCAAAGCGTCTCAAAAGACAAGATATACTAGAATAGAGGCATGTGATACTTCCCTGCGCGTTCAGGCGCTATTTAAGGTTCCCTAAAAAGCGGGAATTCCAAACAGTTCTTTAGAAAGACAATAGAACATATTGAATTGTTATGTTCTTACGTAATTAGCTACAAATTGATGTCGTGAATATGCTGCTGTATTGGGCAGTTGGTTGCAGACAAAGCTACAGAGGGCACCCGCCTCTGCAACGTTAAAAAAAAAGGCTACAGTTGATCGTAGCATCAAACACTGCTGTCATTTTTAGCATCCTCTTACTAGTACAGTAAAAGCTTGTTAATTCGAACTCGGTTAACTCGACCTCGGTTAATTCGAACTTACAGTTAATTCCAACTCAGGTCCTGGTCCCGGCACAGCCCTGTGTATTTCTATGGGGTAAAGCTCCCGATAATGCGATCGCGTCGGCATCGGTAACGGTTAATTCAAACTGGGAGCCCCCTGGCTTTCATGGCTACTCGCAGAAGTCGGCCGAGAGTGACCACAATGTGTTGCAAAACCAAAACAAAACAAATTTATTAGACATGCAAAACAACAATATGGCAGCATTTTCCAGCAGATGAGAATCCGAACGTTGCGCTGGTGCTCTCGGGCAAGCTGCAAACGATGCTCAGGGAGTCGGGACAGAAGAAACGCAAGCAAATGGAAATTACTGATTTCTTTTAATTTTGATTCCGTTAACTCTGCCATGTAAATGAACGTGTTTTTTAAGCATAAATAGTCTCATATATTTCGACATTAAGGCACGCTGCTCACATGAATGCATATCGCTGCTTGTTTCTGGCGTATCACTGACTCATCACTTAATTATGTTCGCTGTTAGAGTTCTATGAACTCACTTTACGAAATCACCTGCCACAAACGTGTGGTAGCGCCTAATTCGCGATAACGAGTCCAGGAAAGGGTGGAGAGGGCGCTTGTTTGTGTTCTGAGCGCGCAATGTGGCGCGATGTCCTTTCAGTATAGCGCCAGTCCGCTGATTCAAACTCCGCTTAATTCGAACAATTTTACAGTCCCCTTCGAGTTCGAATTAACGAGCTTTACTGTATTTCACTTGAACTATGAAAAACGAGCTCGTCGTCTACAGACACACTCTACGTTGTCATATGTGTTTTATACGCAACAATCTTGAGGCTCATAATTGCATTCTCTATCACGTACCCAGTTCACATGAGGAACATCATGCACTCAATGGTTCACGTAACACTTTTTGCAGGTTGTGTGGGAATGCGCAGATGAACCTGGAGTTTCAGAAGATGCCTGCCACGTGTTTTAGCATGTCATCGATTAGATCAATGTTTACTTATTGATTTTGCGATTACATAGTGCAGCGGTTCTGTCAGTTTAAGTTGCTCAGCCTCCATTTTACCACACACTTATACTGGTATACCAACACAAGCTTAATTTGCAGCAAAGTCGTGAAAAGCTTTGATATCCAAGTCGTTTACTACGTTTAGCTTTAAAGGAAACAAAATTACTAACATACAAGCCATCATCGGGCCAGTGCTTCAGTATCGTGTCATTGTTCGGTATCCTCATAAAATCGGCGTCACAGAGCGAGTTCCTTCGATCCAGACAAAAGCGATTGACTTCATTTACTGACGTCATGATTGTAGTATATCGTCATAATTACACCTAACCAGCTTTGTCTAACTTCACTGTCGAAAGGACGCAACATCGAGTCTGTAAATGTTTTCAACTTGCACCTTAATTCACTGCTATATTTCTCGCAATACGAATACGTAACGTCTGTGAAATTAACATACACTCGAATCACTCGCACGCTTAACGTATGTGTGCTTCATTTCCGGTCTGACGTTTCCAAATACAATTTTTCCTGCCCACCACATAAGCATCGATCATTATGCCAGGTCACACTCGTCGATTACCGAAAGACGCAATTATGTATGCTCTAATAGTCTGTACAATTACGCAATACTTTCTACATGCTACCGTGTTATTATTTTTGGTACACTTCTGTTTATACAAGTTTCTATTATTATAAACAATTCGGATCACACTAACGGCATCTAGCATGTTCACAGGGTTTTGTTCTTTCTCGTACTTGTACTCCTGCGATAGCCCTGTACTGGGCTACAGTATATAAAAACAAACAAATAAATAAACTCGGAGGTTCCTATGCAGCCGCCTAACAGTACTCGAAGTTGGAAGACATGCGGTCGACGATTATTCATCGTTAATTACCGAAGTAGCGATGTACCCACTGCATATGTGTAAGTTCCTGTATGCACTTACGTAGCTGCAGGCATTGTTGTTGCAGTGGCTGATGATGATGATTGTGATGAATTATGATTGAGCACTTTGTAATGGGTGAGAAGCTTTAAACCACTCATTCATTAAGAAATTGTCATGGTGGGATATCTGGTGCGATTCTACGCTTCTACCACGCAATACTACATCTGTTAATATGACTACTTGCCCAACATGACACCTATATAGGATCCTTTTCTAAAGAAACTTCTAGACTGTCGAGGCGCTGGGGTAGAAGGCGTGATTACCATGCAGTGTGCCGAGGCTGGACTCCAGTTTTACCCCTGGTTTTCATTCTTAATCATACGGAGATCAGCTGAGGTTTTCTACCGAACGCCCCATTTTTTCTCCCTCTGGTGAGGCACTTAAGGCTTTCTCCTTAATAAATCAAGTTCATATAGGAGTGATAAAATAAGTTTTGCTATATGACTATTGTACTGCAGGCTTTCAGAAAATATTCATGCTTAAGTTACATTTATAATAAAAGCATGCAGAAACTGTTTTAATAATGTGCAACACTAAATGTACAGTCATTAGTCATCTTTTGATGTAACTGTCATAAAACTTACCGTAGTCATAATCATAGTCACCATCATCCGTACTGTCACCTAAATTGGAAAAGGAAGATTAAATGATAGGCTTTATTATTGTGCTGAGAGTTACGAAAATCGTAAGATTTTCAAAGAATGTTTTACTGCTGATAGAGATTACCTCTGAAATAAAAAAATACGGCAACTTCTTTGCGCACAAGAGAACCAAGGTCGGAAAGGGCGTCGCGGACATAGATACTTAAGGCTTTCTCCTGAATAAATCAGCGAATACATATCCTGCTCATTCCTCTTATGTTAGACAACACGCTGCTAGTCAGTTCTCGTGGCGAACGAGTTAAGGGAGCGATAGCACAACGATAAATTTCTGCTGAAACATTCAATTTAGCTGCTGATTTTCGAGTTAGATATACGGTAGACATCTTTGAGATGTATGAAAAAACTTAAACACTCGAAAGGCTGCGCATTGGGTTTTCATATCAGTCCCTGTTGAAGGCACAATCAGATTCATGCGGCCGTTGCGAAAATGGGAATAATGTCAGTTTTGCATTGGAAGAAAACCAGCTTCTTATAGCTACTGTAAATACCTTCCGGTACCCTCATTTCACTACGAAGTTTGTTTAATGTGATGAAGTCGAAGGAATACCTTACTTGTTTGCGTAAAAGTATATCTTCATTTCTAGATGACATATCCGTTTTACTGCGCATATATCGATTCTTATATCTGCCTGCTTTAAGGAAGCACGCCGTATGGCAAAATTCTTTTTTTATTTCAGGACATGTTATAAACACAATACACAAGCGGGCAAGTCCATTACTAAATACTGTGTGCTTGTCTTGACTTACCATCACATATCGCTGGAAACCACTGTCGAGCTGTAAAGTAACAGATGAAATGCCCAATTTACTGAACACTTCCATGCATGATTTTACAACGTAATACAGCGAAAAATATGGTGAAAAAAGTCTCTCATGCATATGAACATGTGCAGAAACGTAAGTGATATGTTGTTGCGTAGATTAAATCCAAATACAGTATAACTAACATTTACCGAGCTTTTATTACGAGCCGAGCCGTAGCGAGGGACTGTGAGTTAATATCGACCAAGTGGGGTTCTTTAACGTGCACCTAAATCTAACCACACGAGTGTTCTTTACATTTCCGCCGCCGTAGCTGGGAATAGAACCAGCGCCCTCTACCTTTGTATCGCGGCACCTTATGTACTAAGGTTCCATGGGGGGTCGACAAATCATATTCCTTAATTTTATGCTTCCGCAATATCAGGCATGATGTGTATTATACCGCGTTTTGTTTCACTCCGTGAAGGTGACCAACGCGCAGGCAAACGGGTGCTATCTCTTTGGGCATTGCCCGTAAAATGTCTCTTTAGGTTAACCCGAAACACTTCGCCATTTTCAATCTTTCGACGGAGAGCTCACTACATGGTATCACTTTCCGCCGTCGCGTTCAGCACCGGCCCCCAAATGCTTTAAAAGCCGACATTGTGGAGATGCCACCGAATTTGCACAGATGTCATCCTGGAAGTATGAGCCGCTCGGCAAACGAGTTAAGCTTGGAAAGGAGGTCACTTGGCTGCATACCCATGGCCTTTGAAAGCTAACTGAGACGGCTTCTGACGTTTCCGAAGCGAGCCCTGGCATTTACTGTAAACGCTGAAGGATGTTACGTCTGCCTCGGCAAAGTGTTGCTCAAGCATGGGAACCCACAGCTTGTTGACGGAAACGATGTCTCCCAAATACGACAGATAGTCATTAGAGTAATGAGCTGCTGTAGCTGTGACGTGACACCATGATGCAGATGCCGGTTTGATCAGCTCCGCTACCACCAGATAGGAAGAGGGAGAGGTCAGCGTAGACAGAATGGCTTCGTTGGAATCCTCTGGCTCTTTCAACCGCACCCGTTCACCCGAGTTCACGGAGTGAAGCGTCGCTGCGAAGGCGTGCAGATTTCACGATTTTGCAAGGCAATACGCGTGCCTACATAGCTGCACATTCTTTGTTGCTGCGGCTGCTGCTGCTGATTATTATCAATGATGACTGAGCCCTTTCCAATGGGTGCGAAGCTTTACACCACACGCATTTCACATGGTGTGACGTGTGGTGCGATTCTACACTTCTGCCACGCAATAATATGTCTGTTAACATGACTCCTCGCCCAACATGACACCGGTACAAGCTTTTCTTCCGAAGTTTCAACCACTCACGTGGCTCTGTAGCAGAACATCAAACTGCCACGCAGGATGCCTTGGTTCGATTGCGGCTCGAACCTTGTTTTCTGATGTCCGCTTGGAAGATAACGTGCGTTTCTGCTGCATGCGCCGCGCATTTCAAGGCCAGCTGCTGGTGCGGCAGTTCCGGTCTTCGCCTCTTTGGTGGCATTCGGCGAATACGCGTGCTAAAGAAATTATTCTAGATATTCACATGTCTGTTGTCTCTGGTACAACCGAAAGCAGCACGCCATTGAGCTTGCTGCATTGAGGATTGGTGCTCTTGCTGAACTGTGGGTTCAAGGCTGGTATGAAATGGAAGCCACTCGTACGCTTACCGAAACGCTAACTCGCCAACGTGTGTTGATCCGATGAGCTAACCATTTCATCACCACCATACACCCTTTGTTTGCTCCCTAACGCCAGCTACGTTTCTTTCCTTCGGCTATATAATGGGAACAGCAGCCCCATCCAGGAGCTGTGCGTTTACGTACTCCACTATGAAGCTAACGAGCGCCGACAAATGGCGCTGCGGGATCCTGTCAGAGCGGCGGAAGCTTGCTGACGCGACAGTGTTAAGGGGCTTATTTTGCACGAAAAACGACGCTCTCGGCTGTGTCGTTGGCCGTGACCGCAGAATTCCGATAGATGCAAAGAACAGGTTAAATCGAGCTCGCATTGACGCCATCAGTTTCGTCCAAGCTTCCGATGAACACTGTAAAAAAGTGTTCCGGTACGTGCGTAGAAAGACCGTTGATCCGCATTGGAGATAAATAACTAGGAGGTTGATGACAAAGTACAAGGCGGGCAGTGTAAGCGATAGGGGAGCAAAGAACTTCATGCGAAAAATAAGGGAGCCGGAGATGGTTCATTGGATAGCAGCGACGAAAAAAAAACGGCTCTGAGTAACTACCGAAGCGGACGAAATAAGCAGGGAGCCATTTTATGATCATACAAATGCAGGCACTTCACTGTCTCAAGCGACGTGGGGTTGCTATAGATCGCGTAGTTGCAAAATAAATAAATAAATAATAATAATCAGTGAAGAAGACGAGTAATATACTTGCTGCAGCATAGCTAAGGAAACAATCGAACATATTTTAATTGAATATGAATATGTCCACCCTTTACACGTTTGGCAACTGCCTAAACTTCGTTTAGGGTCAGCACAGGAAAGGTAAACAGAATACACTGTGTGACACCTAAAGTTATTGTGCCTTGAGGTACAGAATGTCGGGCTGTGACTTTATGAGATTCATTTCTACTGCAGCAAAAAAATTAATTGAGGTAGAGGAGAGCACACACCGAATATGAGTAAAATATTATTAATTACTATAATAATATTAAAGCTTTGTCTAGATGTGTTGCGCAAATGTTACCGTACAATTATAAAGAAAACACGGATAGAATGCATCCATCAGTGCTGTAGCGATCCTTTCTCCAGGACACTCATTCTGATGCAGTGAAAATCTGCGGTTATGACGCAGCTTCGCCATAAAGATCCTCTTCCGCATCACACCAGATTATGACACGTGGTGGTCTCCGAAGGGCACTTCTGGACGTGCAGAAGGAGTGTTTACACGCCCCCGACTGCTGCATTTGCCGTACCGCCAACTATCAGTGTGGCTGCATCAATCGCCGAAGAAATACCGAGACGAATCTCATGAAAGTATCCATGTTAAATGAGCTGCAAGCACTTCAGCTGGCAGAACAACTCAGTCACGCGTAGAGAGCGTACACGGCGAACCTTTCCTATCACTTTCACTAGGGTAAGTGCGTGGGAAGTTATGCGGCTTCCACACACACTTCCGAGGCCGAGAAGAACGCTGTTATCTTTACTGGACCCGATTGCGAAAGAGACGCCATGGGCACAGAGAAGCCGCAGAACGACCACCGGCGTGCATATAATGTGCATGGCAAAGGCAGCAGGCGACTAGTTCGCAAAGAGAATTACCCTAACTCTATTTGGCGTAAACTCGTGTTTACATGTACTGTGTGAAGATCGTTTTTTAATTGTTCCAACAACAAGTGGTTGGAGACAGTGTCTACGTCAGAGATCTCCATGAAGGATATGTTGTACCAGTTGTCAGCATGAGTGCTTCTCAATCTTCCATGCCGTCCTAGGCTAGAAGCAATTCAGAAAAAATCGGTAAGATTCATATGTCATCGTTATGACCGCGACTTCTCACCCTCTTCTACTCTTTCTTCACTGAACTTAACTTCCCTCTCTTCGCGTCGCCGAATAGAGTCATTAAAATTCTTGCATAGCATTGTGACGTCTTCAGTTAAACTATCAAACGACAAGGACTACATAAACTTTGCGCCTCAGTCAACGACAAGAAGCTATCATAACTTAAACTTAATGCCTTACTATGCTCGAACTAATATGTTCAAGTTCAGTTTCTTCCCCCGTTCTATTGAAGACTGGAATTCGTTACCTGGTTCGACTCGTTCACACCCATCGCCCAATTTTGTAGCCGACATTCATGACATGTGTTTGTAACATACACTCGTCTACTTGTCATTGGTGTTAGCTTTTGAGTTGCATTGTTTCTTTGTTCTATTTTTCGTTCATGCTCATCACATGTTTATGCACTTTTTGCCTTGTATAAACGTACATATGTATTATTTTACCTGTTTACATAATTTTCATTTCTGTTTGTTCCACGTATCTTTGTACCCCACTCCTGCCATAGCGCACCTAGCGCTGCAGTATGTGTACATAAACATAAATAAACTGCAATGCATACTGCGCAAATTGTATTTCTTAACATCTTGCCAACTGCAACCACTTCTACAAAGTATGATTTCACTTTCATGTCAGGACCGATTCCTGTGAAATAGTTAGGATACAAAAGAGTTATTTCGAACATTTCGCGGAACTTTCAATGCTCCAATACCGCGAGAGGTGATCTGGGGGAGGAGAATTCGCGATCGTTTCGCTGTAACATTCACTGTCGCAATGCTTCCACTTGTACACTTGGCAGAGAAAGATTCCGCGTAGACCACGTGCACATATAGCAGGCACATGCGGATAAGTGTACATTGCGCTTGCATGCTTCATTTACGATCTAAAACGCTGTAAATGCACGCTTCCTGTTTTATTTTTAACATCCAGCCCACGTTGTCAGAGAAAAGAAGGGAAAAAAATGCTCGGAGCGCCCCATTTGGCGAGATACATCTGCATAGGAGGACACCAGTGGAAGCTTTGCGTACACTAAATATTGTTGCAGTTCAGGGACAGTGACAAGACTGTTTATTGCAACGTCCTGTAGAAAATGATTCAGGAAACTCGAAGGCTTCCCAATCAAGTTGACAGCTCCGCCCATGGCGGGACCAGGAGATGGTGGCTGTCAGCGACGTCACGGGCCCTCTTGACAGCCTGTAATTGATTTGTGAAGTCCGTACTACGCAGCAGGTCATCCCATTGCGTCTTGTGCAGATAGAAGGTGGCGTTGGATGGGTACAGCCAGAGCATATGATCGAGAACTCGACTCATGTGCACACATGGAGCCCGAGTACGGAAAATTGGAATCGATGCGACTGAGTGCTCTGGTGGTGACATATGTTCGTATTGGTAAGAGCCTAAACGTAACAGACCGGGCCCCGTTCTACTCGGAGTTTAAGGGAGGGAATTTCCTACAGCTTAGTCTGTAATGGAATGTGATGATGTGAAAAAAGGTGCACAGAGGGTCTTTAGTGCTGCAATCCTGTGGGATATCTGGGCCGTTTGTGCGGGTGCGGTGCGTGAAATCTCGTTCTAGACAGTGGGCCTGGTCGGTGGCATTGCACCCTACTTACCAATAGGGCCGTCATCGTGAGCCAGGAACCACGAGATGTTGTGTGCTCCCGTTTATTTGCATGTTGGTCCTGGGACAGATCTCTGTACATTGCTAGCTGCCAGCTTAGATATTAGGGCAGCTGAAAAACCCCTGACCATGGTACATGAGTCGAAGAAAACAGTCGCTGAGCCCTTGACAACATGGAGGGCCTAAGCTAACGCACTCTCCTCCGCCAAGTGGTTCGTGCAAACGGACGCTGCGCTGACAAGCGTTCCATGCGCTTCTGCAACAGATGTTGAATTCCAATGGCAGATCCAGATCAACTTTTTCTGCTCTGAGTGGAGCAGTCACATTCCAATGGCAGATTGGGAGCGTGAATTGTGCGTTCCAATGGCAGATTGAGAGCAACCGCAGATTACGGATTGCTCCGTGGAGCAAGAATTCTTGCTCCGCCGAAATCGACGGATTTCGCCGCAAGTTCTCGTGACATATTCTGTCCGCCCGCATTTCATCCCGTCAGGCCGGATGTTTACAGTCGCGGGCATCCATGGACGACCAGTAAAACGCTTCGCCCAATTTCCCCTCGCGCCCTCTCACACCACCTCGCAAGATTTCCGTGTACCGACTGCTCCCCGTCGAGGCGCACGCGTTCCAGTCGCAGATTTGACGACAGCAATCCCACTCGGATCTCCGCGCTCTGTTCGCGATCCGGCCGGGCGCTCGCGATCTGCCATTGGAATTCAACAAGAGATTGATTGCCTATCTTTGCTGCCGTACATGACAGCCTTAAGAAAGAGGGCATCGGGCTTATGTGGATTGATTCTTTTTAGAATTTTCTTTTTCTCATGCGATTCCCCAGCTCTCGTTGTATTCGCAATGCCCACGAGCGGTGGCGCGCTTAGCTATTCAATATGGTGCCCGGAGGAAGGCAGGGCTGGGCAGTATCGCTATAGTATCTCAGAGATAGTTTTGAGTATCTGTATTTTTGTATTAAGATCCATTTGCAAAATGTATGTGTACCTCAGTAGCGAAATGCGTTTAAGATGTATCGATTATATCGCGATACTTAAGAGGACACTGGTGTC
This sequence comes from Rhipicephalus appendiculatus, assembly GCA_030522465.1. Lineage (NCBI taxonomy): Eukaryota > Metazoa > Arthropoda > Arachnida > Ixodida > Ixodidae > Rhipicephalus > Rhipicephalus appendiculatus. The sequence goes on along the minus strand of JALIZH010012578.1, from coordinate 986 downwards.
TTGTTACTTTTTGGTCAGTAATGAGCTGACCTGTTTCTAAGGGGGAAAGAAAGACTTTTATGCTACACCAGTAGCGTAGCCAGAAATTTTTTTCGGGGGGTGTTCAACCATATTTTATGTATGTTTGTGCGTGCGTTTGTATGTGTGCGTGCATATATATGCAAGCAAAACTGAAAAAATTTCGGGGGGGGGGGGTTTGAACCCCCCACCCCCCGCCCCCCTGGCTACGCCACTGTGCTACACCAAGTACAGGCACGCTGCTGGTCGCCGACACAGTGGCAGGCGGCGAAGGACTCTCCACACGGACAGAATGGCCCATGTGGTTAAGCGCCAGACGCCGTGACAGCAGATTCGCGGAGGCAGTATTGTCATGCATTGCCGACGACGGTCGCAATCTCTCAAGGTAGGTGCCGCACTCCTATCTTTTTCTGGCGGCAAGTTATTTCGCGGGTCTTGTATTGAAGCCGAACCGACGTTGTCTAAATCACAGACTATTTGAGAAGGTCCTGTTGCTTAAGGGCGGTTAACGCGACAACCATCTCAGCAATAGAGATCTGGTGTCTAGAAAAAAATGTATGCTTTTTTTATTCACTTGCGTTCGTTTGTGATTGATTGATATATGCTTGAATTGCAAGTTTCAATGGAGTGAAACATTAATCACAATAATATTACGCACTTAATAAATGTCCGCGGAACATCAGTATTCCTGAAAACAAACCAGTATTGTAGTATTTTTATCTTTGTATCTGTATTTCTGTATTTCTATGCCGGTATACATTTTTAGTCTCTGCAAAAGTATTTCGGAAATATCCCGTTACGTAACAGACAAATGTATTATGTATCTCACTATCTATATTTTATGCTTCCAGTACATGTATTTACTGGATTCCGATAACTGTGTAACTGGATTCCGGAATACTTTTCTCAGTGTTTCGGCCCGGCCCCTGGAGGAGGGCAAACCCGTTTGTTAGCATAGGAACAGATAC
>JALIZH010012577.1:0-28689 GCA_030522465.1 Rhipicephalus appendiculatus | reverse complement strand
GTTTGAAATACTGGCGTGGCTCTGTGATAGAATAGCTGAGTGCCATGCAGAATGCCTAGGTTCGATTCCTGATCGAGCAGTGCTTTTCATTCTGTGCTTCAATCGGTATATTTAACACCATCCACAACACCACAGACTCTGGCACCGCATTTTCTGTAACTAAACCTCATTCGCACTGCCGGGCAGTGATGTTCCGTACTACGCCGAAGAATTCCCATTACGAGCCATGAAAATTCCCTATTTCGCGCATTTTTCCCTGCATGCGTTGACAAAATTCCCAGCATATTTCCCTGCACTATGGACGTTTTCACGAAAGGCTCCCCTGGGCGCCGCCATAGTCCTTTTTGGGCTGCGCAAATTGGCGTGACCCCCCAAAGTTTTTTTCTCTCCTGTGAAAAGGTCTATAGTAGTAATATGTGCGTGTCCCCCCCCCCACACACACACACACATACTATAAATCATGTGTGTGACGTGTTGGCGACTATTGAAATCAGGGCTAGCGCCCGTGCTTCTGCGCAAGAAAAGCGTGACTTTCTTAATTCATGCGCTGTAAATACATTGCACATAGTGGGCTTCGATTCTAACACCAGGAGGGAACTATAAATAATAATAATTGCCACGATATTATTATTATAAAGGACTTCGTAGTGGAATGCGCCGGAAATTTCGACCACCTCTTTAACGTGCGCACCTAAGTCAAAGTACACGGTCGTCAAGCATTTTCGTCTCCATGGGAAATGCGGCCGGTATTCGAACCCTTGACCTTCGGGTCAGCAGTCGAGCACCATAACGACTATGCCACCGTGGCGGGTGTGCACTACAAATCGTTCCACATAATCAGAAACGAATCTCAAGGGTTATGCTTGCGTTCTGCATGCGCTAGAACTGATTGCAGAAGCCGAAGGGACACTGTGACCGCTATGTATCGGTCCTCATAGGTGAATTTAACCAATCCTGAAATTGCCTGCAATATCTCAAAGATTCCCTTTTCCCTTGCGTCCGGAATGATGGCTGAAAATTCCCCGAAAAAGGGAAAATTCCCTGCACGGAACATCACTGCTGCCGGGTTAAAATTTTCAAAGCGTGGGCTGATTTATCCTTAGAATCACCTGTGGCGCATAGCCGCACACCAGGGGGCCGCTTTATGCGGGTGTGTGCCACACGTGACAGGTGCAAAGCATTTTGGCGGCGCTGACTGACGCTCGCACGTTTAAAATTCACACATATACCTTATAAAGTGGACGGAGGGATGACCGCCGCTGTAGCTCAGTTTTTAGAGCATCAGACGCGTTATTCGAAGGTCGCAGCAGGTCCAGCCCCTGCCAGGGGCAAGTGATTTTTTTCTTCGTTCTTCATAAACAATAGCGCAAATAAGAACACGGGAAAAGAAAGAGACCAGGACAGGCGCACACTATCAACTGAAGCTTTATTGCTGAAACAGGGCGTATATAAGCACCCTCTGAAGCTGCAATAAAGAAAAGAGAAGAAAAGTAAAGACAGCATGAATGGACACGTGTCTATGCCAAGAATTCATGTTCTTTAACAGATAGCAGGATGCCCTCGCTATCTCTGCCGCCTCTACGACTTCTCTGGTCGTTTGTTCACGGTGCCGATACAGTGAAACTGTCTGACTGAACAATGAAACACACTGTGGCCTCGCGTCACATTTCTTACAATGGCTAGCAAGGTGTCCGTCAATGGCAGAGTTCCCGATTTTGTTGTTGTGCTCCTGCAGGCGGACGTTGCATCTGCCAGTCTGGCCTACGTGGCGTATGGCTAGCAACACCTTGCTAGCCATTGTAACAAATGTGACGCGAGGCCACAGTGTGTTCCATTGTTCAGTCAGACAGTTTCACTGTATCGGCACCGTGAACAAACGACCAGAGAAGTCGTAGAGACGGCAGAGATAGCGAGGGCAGGTAACAGATGTGTCAGTACCCCGTCTATCCTGCTATCTGTTAAAGAACATGAATTCTTGGCATAGACACGTGTCCATTCATGCTGTCTTTACTTTTCCTTTTCTTCTCTTTTCTTTATTGCAGCTTCAAAGGGTGCTTATATACGCCCTGTTTCAGCAATAAAACTTCAGTTGATAGTGTGCGCCTGTCCTGGTCTCTTTCTTGTCCCGTGTTCTTGTTTGCGCTATGGTTTATGAAGAACGATGAACAACCAACAAGCCCAAACGTTCTCCCTTTTGATCTTTTCTTCCCCTTATCCTTCTTCACATTTACATTGCAATTACTACTGATAACATCCTTTCATTATTAATATATTATGTCTAACAAAAGAAAACGAGCTCTTAAATTACCACTTCTTTCCTGCATCATACCGGCACTTACCTACGGAGCTAAAACCTGGAGGATTAGTTCCACTTAAATTATGGCAGACGGAGTGATGAATGAAAAGGAAAAGAACAGGTGTACCTTAAGGGACTAGAACAGAGCAGGGTGGGTCATGGAAGAAACGGGTTTTAGCGACATCTTAGAAAATGTCGTTAACAATCAAGAAGGAGAAATGGGCATCGGCAGGGCATGTAGCGCGTAGGCGACATAACCGCTCGTCATACAGTGACAGACTGGATTCCAAGAGAAGACAAACGCGCGAGGGAAGTCTCGTCAACTGAGCAGGGTCAACTACCGACCCAGGCAGCGCACACGAACGTACGGTTGATTATAACAAAATTTCTCGGCGGTATAGGCAGATCCGGCCTCAATATATCCCCCCTTTCCCCACAAATCACTCTCTAAACATGAGCACGTGACCTGGCATCATCTTCAATCTGGTAACTTTCTATCCCCAGTTCACCTTGCTCTTAACAACACCGGCCTTTTCAGCCCTGAATGCACACTCTGTGGAGCACCCAAAGCAGATTTACACCACATGCGTACATCATGTGCTCTGAGCTCGACCCACTCTACGAATGGCAAGTCCCCGACGCAGAGTGATGGGAGATGGCGGTGTTCGGCTCAGACCGGGCTGTACAAAAGCAGCTGGTGGGCTGGGCTCTAAGAGTCGCTCTGTAGCACGAGCTCCCTGCCACCCTAGGCGACATCCAGTGGGCACATCAATACGCCTAGTGCACCGCCCTATAGAGGCGCCGCTGAAAGCCACCTAGCGGGCGCCGGCGCCAGTACGCTCGCGGAGCCGAGCAGACGACAATGCTTTTCACAGCATTGCTGTGAGGAGATGGATGAAGTTCGCGGCTGCGATTTCCCGTCGTTCGGGTACTACACAACTAATTCTGCGCTGGCAGATGCAGGAAAGGCGCGGGGCTCTACGAAAGTGGACTTGCGCTCGGTGCTTGTCACAAACGAGCGCTTAACTAAGCGCGCGTCCACGATTTCAAACGACGGCACGAAAACCCGGCGACGAAAGTTCGCGCGCATCGAAAAAACAAGTATCAAGAGGCGCCGAAAGGGCGCCCCCCACCCTTCCGCAGAACGCGCCGCCGAGACAGTCTAACGCCTGCGCAAATTCGTGAGAATTCGAGAAATCAAAGTGGCGCCGTCCGATTCCGCAGACGAATCTGTGAGAAGGATGTAGCCCTTTCTCTGTAGCTTTCGTTGTGCTACACACACGCATGAATCATCTAGAACCTTCTCGGTCCCAAGCGTTCGGCCAGCGCAGCGACGGAGGGTCAGTCAGTGAAGAATTTTGTTGTTCAAATGATAACGTGGTTCGCTCAACCAGAGAAGACGTGTTGCTTGACGATGTAGTGCTGTCAGTCGCGCTTTGAAGTGTCAAGAGATGACGCCGCTGGAGCACTGACAAGTTTTGAAGAGGGTCGCCGATCCATTGCATTTGATGACCGACTGCGAAGGAGAACGAACCATGAGCGCTGCTGTCTACCTGGAGTGATTCGTGAAGCCGGTGAATATGAAAGGTGCGTCGACCAGCGTAACAGTGCCCAGGTTTGAGGTGCAGCTCGTGGTGAACATCCGTTTTGTTTTGTTTACAGATACGACGTCTCAATTACTTCTTGTTCTTCCTGAAGTCAACCATTGCGGCATTGCTGTTTCGGTAAATGATAAACGCAAAACGTGTGAGCGAAGTGCCGTTGCATGGTTGATGAACCGAACCAACGCATGCTCAGGCTGCGATAACTTTCGTCGCCTATCCGTGTCAACATGACCGAGTGCATCCAACGAGCACCGATATGGCAGAACGAAAGCATGGGAACATGAACCGACGCATTAACTCCCACAATCAAGGAGCGGCTGGCCTTTCCCAACGAATGGCTGTGATCGATTGCTTCCGTCGCTGTTGCTCGTGAGGCCATGCGGTAAATGAGTAAAACCGTGTTGCGGGCGAGTTTTTGTAGGTGTATGAGCGCCCCTATGCACAGCCATTATTATTAGACACCCCTTGAAAATTCGGCCACTAGAAATACGACGAACGTTGTCTATTTCATTACGGAAACGCAAACAACGCGGAAACACGCGCACAACGACGTAACAACGGCGGCCGTCTGCTTACTGCCCCGAGAGTGGTGAGCAAGTTCGCCACCTATAGCGCTTCCATCGGCGCACACTAGGCGTATAGGCTGTCATTAGAAGCTAAAATAAGATGTTTTGAACCACCGCCGCCAGGAAGTTAGGTGGGCAGATGAAATTAAGAAGTTTGCGGGGATAAAGTGGGCGCAGCAAGCCCAAGACCGGGTCGGCTGGCGGAACGTGGGACGGGCCTTTGCCCTACAGTGGGCGCAATCAGGCTGATGATGATTATGATGGTAGTGCAATACTGTATTATAATTTCGGGCACCCGTGTTTTTTTTATATGTACCTAATCATATGAGAGGGTTTTTGCAATTCGCCAATAAAAATGCGCCGAGGTAGGAAACGGATGCAACGTCGTAGAAAGGAGTACCATAGCAACTGAGCTACTGCGACAGTTCTCTTTTTGTCGAACAACTAAGCACACTAGCGTTATCTGACATTTAACATCGCAGATGAATATCGGTGACTATTCGTAAGCATTTTGAGAAAGAGGACACTAACAAATATTGCCACTAGCCGCGTTGAAATAATTGAATGTGGTCTTTATGACACCGACATTGACATTTCAATTTGGCCGCGAATGCTATCTTCGTTGTTTCATTCCTGCAAGTTCCTCGCCTCTCTAACAGCTCGGACATGTAATCTTGCAAGCCCCGGTTATTTATAATGCTTATATTCTGCAATGATTTTCTACGGTAGCAAAAATCCAGAAAAAAAAGAGAACAATACGAACCAGACCAAGCGTGGAATTTATAAAGAAGCACGTAGCCGGTGACTCTGTAATAAATCAGGATACAATAGTCAGCAGTGCGATGAACCTAAATAGCATGTGCGACGGCAAAATGTCGCCTAGTAGTCCTGATGCACATTGAGAAAGCGAATGAATTGTCACACCCGTGTTCTAATGAAACATACGCCGTCTGTCTCTCAAGTACGCACACTTTTCTCTTCATTAATAATGCACTACCAATTCTGAACAACTAGTCTAATTCATGATTGTGATAGTATAGAAAAAGGCTGACATAGTTACAGAAGACCACAGTATTGTTAGGGCCATCTAGGTTAACGTATTTTAGTTGGCAAGAATGTGTCGGAAACTATCGTTTACATTTTTCTATTAAAAGTATGTACTCGTGGTAGGCCAAACTGGTCTAAGACGATTTCGACCAACAACGACGTCTCTTCGCCAGTGCCATGGAGGTAGGGAAATCCATAAGGTTGCGGGAGTGGGCAGATGTCCCACCAAGAGTGGAAGCGGGACTAGCACCGCGATACCGTTTCGAACAATGAACGTTTATTCCTCCTCCTCCGCTTGTGGTATAGCCCGATAATAACACATCACACGTAATGTATGAAATGCCGAAAATTTTCGTAAACGCCTGAACTCGATGCTTTTGTTGGATTCGAGAGTAACACGTTTATTGCCATTACTGCTGAGCCGTTACGTAACAGCTCTGATTGCTCTAGCCGAGTCGTCGTTGGCACAGAAGTGGTTGTCACTGCTTCTTTAAAGTCGCAATCCGTACCTTCAAGTTGTGACAGGTCGTGCAACATAAAAAAAGAAGTGTAACAAAAAGAAAGCAAATGTAAGAACGTAAAGTTACTATTGAGAGAGCAAAAAATTCACAGTTTCGCCACAAGGCGAAGCAATGAGTGCGATAGCAACAAATTGGAATATCAAGCGACGAATGGCAAGCAGGTCGAAACGTTCAGCGCGCTGCTCACGCACACATGACGCACGAAAACAACACGCACAGGACGAGAGCGAACTAAAAACATTCGCAGCTCGACACTTAACGCGCTGCTCAAACAAAAACGGCGCACGAAACGTATTCACAGGTACAGACGAGCGCGAAATAACAAGTATCACAGTTGTTACTTGGCTGTGTTTGAAAAGCGTGCTCTTTTCGCAAACGGGGGGACTGCAGCGAGAAATGTGACCTTCGCGCGCCCGGTAGCTACAACGCTATCGTTCCGCCTAAGCCCCATTCTCCGCCACCGCGAGATAAGCGCGCGCGCACGGGCATCTACCTCCCCTCCTCCCCCTTCGGGTAAAGTGCGCGCCGAAGAGCGCGCGTCGCGACAAACGGGGCAGCTAAGCCCCGCCAAGCACGGCCATTGCGCCATCTCGCTGGTAATGCTGAAAACACGCTGAACACTCGCTGCATATAAATAGCTCGCCGTTTGAACGTTGAAGGACGTTCGCCTTCGTGGCTGAATGGTTAGCGCTGCGCGCTGCAGAGCTGGAGGTCCCTGGTTCGATGCCGCCCGTCGGAAACATTTTTCTGAATTATTTTTCTTTGAGGTTTTTAGAAATATATATATATATATATATATATATATATATATATATATACATATAGGGGACATGACGCCGACGCGAACGCCGACGCGAACGCCGACGCCGACGGCGAAAACCAGCCGAGAGTGTCCATATAATTGCTATCGCAATAAAATGATGTAATACAAGTCATAGCAACCGTACGCCTCACCAGTGGCGTAGCCAGAGTGTTGCACATCGGGCCCGTGCCCCCCCTCCCCCCCACCCCCCCGAATTTTTTTCTTTGCCATTGCAGTGTAGAGCCCGAAATGACACTCTACCTCATCTTCCTGCCAGGCCGCCACTTGAAATCAAGGAGGTGCACCCCCCTGAGAGAAATGTCTGCCTACACCCCTGCGCCTCACATATCCCCACGACGTACTGCTCTCATAAATGTTCATTACTCTAGAGTGTCCAATTTTTGCTCTGTGATGGACAGCATAAAAATTTATCTTCGCTTGCAAGCGCCATCAAAGGTTGTAATGCTTGCTCAGTGGGAGTATGAGCGTGACGGTGTACTGAACTCTAGGTTCTAATTAAGGTACATGCAGCCCTTCAAATTTCACCTATGCACTCATTACTTTGTGAAAACATGAGTACAGCTTGCTGAAAATTCGTAAACGCTGTTTCTTTCATCAGCAGCCAGAAAGTTCACCTTCTGCGTTGAGTTAGGTGAAACTGAATATTCAGGAGAAGACGAAACAAATACAAAACACGAGGATAAAGAGCGCACCTTCGTATTTCCTTATCCACACACACTTTAATCTCCATAAGTCAAGTAGCAGACAAACGAAACGAACTAGTCAAACCTGCAGCATTATTGAATGACTCCAACTCGTGAAGTTGCACGAAAGCAGCATGAATAACTCGAGGTCAGCTTTCAAAGAGCAAACACAGAATTCCTTCCGACGCTGCCTATTTTAACACTGCAACCATAGGCGGAGAGTACGGGGGGGCTCGGGGGCTCGGTCTCCGACGGCTTCATGGGGGGCGGAGCCCCCCCTGAGGCCAGCCCGGGATATTTTTAAGAGCTTGCAAACTCCCGGCTTACCAAAAGGTATTTTCTACCGTCTGAGAGTTATTATTGGCCGTCTTAAATTGAATTCAAAGGCATAATTAAAGCTTCCTGTGCCAGCATTAGCCCACTTTCTCATGTATGATGCATGGTATAACAAAGTAAGTAAAGCATGTAAATGAAATAATTGAGCATAGCCGATGTTTCTTATGTAAATTGAAAAATAAGTCTAAAGTCTGCCTCTAGAAATCTTGATAACGAAGAGGATGAGGCTGTATCACACTTTAATTTGGGCAGTCGAACTTTCTCTCTCTCTCTCTCTCTCTCTCTCTATATATATATATATATATATATATATAGAGAGAGAGAGAGAGAGAGAGAGAAATGTGGAAGAGCATGTCGGGCCCCCGCCCCCCGGGAAAGTGAAAACTCTCCGCCTATGACTGCAACTGCGCCAACTGCATCCCTTTTTTGCACAAGCTATGTGTAAAACCTACAGCATTCGCACTCCCGCACGACAAAACATAACACCATGAAGGATGTACGCATAAAGGAATCGGGGAAATTCGAAGGAATACATTTATTTTTGCCATCCCAACATGTGAAAAAAATGTCGAAGCTGTATGGATGCGATCCCCGCACGACCGTCAGATATTTTCGCCGTTTTTGCGGTGACGCTAAAACAAAACCACGCCCGGATTAAAACAAGCTATATTTTGATTTCCTGTTTTTGTGCCACGCAGTAAAATTTAACTTACATTGTTCTATTTTCGCGCCACACTAGCCAAGTGATGGCGCGACTAAAGAGTTCGCTCGCGGTTCGACGAAAAATGTATTGAATTAAAAAATATTTATAAACCACGTTCCGTGTTCATCTCGAAGGCTCTATAAAAGTTACGATAACACAAAGCACTTTCTTTGGCCAGATACGCGGAAAACTTATCAATTCTCTGAAAGCGGACGTTTCAATTTGATGCGCTATTTCTCGATGGTGATGTCATGCATGATATTTTTTTGTTGTTGTATTTCCGTATGTTTCTCTATATGTATCACCCACCCCGCCTAAGGCCTCACATAAGAGGCAGGCAGTACTTCTGAAATAAATAAATAAATAAATAAATAAATAAATAAATAAATAAATAATGCGCCCGGTCGAACGATAAAAAAATTCAAAGATGGTGCAAGAAGGTACGGATGATCTGAACACATGAGCACATTCTGTGAAGAGACAGAGAGAAATGAAGAGGAAAGGCAGGGGAGGTTAACCAGACGAACGTTTGGTTTGCTACCCTGCAATGGGGATAAGGGAATGGGGATTAAAAAAGAGCACATTCTGTGAACAGCCCAAAATCAATGCCCATGTGACGCTCACCACCCCGGAGTGGATTTCGGTGAAACAATGGAGCTCGACGCGCGCCGATGGACCGAAATCGTCTTGAAAACGTTAGACACTTCATTTTTGGGCGTCGTCGAAGTTCGTGTGGATTACGACTTTCGCCAAACTCGGCACTAACTTCATACCGCCCAGAACTCAAACAGCTAGTACGGTGCAGTAAGGCACAACTCGCCGGCTCTGTCCCGGGGAGTGAACCTCGCGCTCCTCTACCAAGTCTGGCGGGTTACCGAAGACATTGAAGCCCTGGACGTAGGGCCCCAGCCGTAAAGGCTGCAAGACACCCCTTTCCACTTTTCCTTGAATAAAGTTCCACACACTCTCTCTCCTTATCCCCATATGTTTCAGACTTTACTCACTCATGAAGCTCTGGGAGAGTTGATATAAGACTGTTAAGATTTTTTTTCTTTAAGACCGTTGTACTGCAGACTTTCAGAAAACCTTCGTGTTTAAGTTACATTTATAATAAAGTCATGCGGAAACTGTTTCAATAATGTGCAACACTAAATGTACAGTCATTAGTAGAGGCCGGATTTTTAGGCACTAAAAAAATCGCGTTTTAGGCGCCAAAAACAGGCAGGCAAAACACAGTTTTAGGCCCCTAAAATAGTAAATAATGGCAGAATAAACATTTACAAAAATTCAAATTTTCGAAAAAAAAGACGTGTGCGACCTGTGTCTACGACAGGAAAGCAAACAAATGTTGTAGTTTATGGTGGCACAAAGGCGTCAATGGTTTAACTAGCCATGCTATTGTCCGTTTTCCCGCAAGGTTTGCAGAACACGGTCTCTTCTTTTATTGTCCAGTATTGGTGAGTTAAGTGTCCGCCATCGAATAAACACGCTTCTGGGTTTCTTTGTTTTCGGCATGGCTGAGAAGGGGTAGCCCAGGAGCCAATAGCCAGACCGCTAAAACGCAAGAGGGGTCTGTGAACACCTTAAAGGTCCCCTTACCAGGTTTGAGCATTTCGGAGCTGGCAAGTGTAATGATGCACTGGGCGCTAACGATCACGTCTGCCAAGATTTGCACGCTACGCGCCCCGGAAAGAGGTGAAATGTCAGACTGAACGCCGCCTGCCCTGATCTCACGGGGTGTGCGCACCAATATGGAGGAGGTGGCATACAACAAGGAATGGTCCTGCGTACGTCAGAGTAGTACGTGACACTGCGAGAATGATTCGAGGCGACATGTGTAATTTTTGCAATCTGTTGCTTGAATAGAAGAATGAAATTTGTAGAAATATTAAAACAACAAACGGAATCTGTAAGTTTTTTTATTTTTTTTTTTACTTGAATCGGGCGCGATGCGTGACTAAGCTGCCTCCATTTAATTTGCGCCCGTGTTCTCGCCGTTGCTGCGTCGTGCCGGCGCCAGCCCTCTCACAACGCTTGGCGTGTTTTTGATGCATCGTCTCTTACAGCAGTTACAGCGGTGCGACGCGCTGTGTCGTGCTAAGGATACATCATCCACTCCAGCCTCTCCAAGTGCATAGAGGGGATCCATCCCACAGAAACAGGCAGTACACTAGAGAGAACGCCGAAACGATGCAACGCAGCTTGTGTGCACGAACTGGCTTGACATGTCATGCGCACACCTTGCGTGCGCATGACATGTTGATGCGTCTGCACACGCAATCTTCCGGCTCCGGAGTTCCTCCGATACCGAAGAGGGCAGGGAAGATATTTGGCTTGCGAGTGACAAAGGTTTCAAGCTCACCTACCAGCATCATGCTTTCGCGGCTCATAATGAACCAGGTAAAAAAGTTCTTGCGGTACAAAGCTCTTCATTGGGCATGCAACAGCTTCCAGTGTCTAACTAAAATTTCTTATGTGACCTGGTGAAGCGCCCTTTAAGGAGTAAATTACAAACGAAACAAAAGCCAAGTGCACATCTGTTTTTTTTTTTACTTGCACTCTATATTCCCCCTGACGGCACTCGATGCATGGTTTCGCATTCGTTCTCCATCTTCCCGCTGCTGCACAGAGGCACCTACTGTTTTCTGCCCCCCCCCCCCCCCCCCCACCACACCCAGGTTTTTAAGGAGGTGCTTCAATTTCATGGGAACACTGGACTGGAAAACCGGCTGTAAAAGCCACCCGCCACGTCCTCGGCCACGGACGCCACTCTCCTCTCCTCTTGCCACCTTTATTTTCCTCTCCCCATTGCACTGTATACGCTGGGACGTGCTCCGATATAGGGTTGCAGAAATAGTGCCTTTTCCTCTCCTCCTCCTCCCTCTGCTCCAACCGCTCGCGCCATGTCAGTGCGGTGGGGTAAAGTGGCGGGCGCATCCCGTTTCACTGCTGCTAGCGGTTGCTTACCGGAAGCTTGTTGAACTAGGGGAATTGGGTTGTGGCACCCCATAGAGTTCCAAAACGTTAATTTTGCCCGGTAACATGAAATACGGTCTCAAACTGTACTCGAAAGCAAAATTTGAGTTTAAATAGTGCTCATATGGGCGCCGTTCTTGAAAATATGCATTTATAGGCACTATAAAAAACACTATAAAAGCCCTCCTTAACCCCTGATTCGTGCTCATACATCAAAGTAGCACGATAGGAATGCAAGGAACAAAATAGGCATTTGCCTAAAATCCTGTCTCTAGTCATCAGTCATCTTTTCATGTAAGTTCCATAAAACTTACCGTGGACATAATGACTGTCATCATCCTCCGTAATGTTACCTAAATTGGAAAAGGAATATTAAATTGTAAGCTGTATTTTGTGCTGAGAGTTATGAAAATCGTAATATTTTCAAAGAAACTTTTTACTGGTGAGAGAGATTACATCTTAAATAAAGAAATAGGGCAGCTTCCTTGCGCACAAGAGAACCGCGTCGGAAGCGGCGACGCGGACATAGATACCGGTACAAGGCGGCGTTATATTACGTTTACCTATACTTTATAAGGTTCATCTGGCGTATATTTGCTTTAACCCGCGGTTTTTTTTTTTAATTGTCGATGCTTCCAATATTTTTCTCGAAGCGAACTTTTCCCTGCGTACTGATTGCCTTCGCTCCTGTAGCGATAACTGACGTCTAAGCATGCTGTTAGAAGCGCAGTATGTGTAGACTGCGAATGTTAATAATATCGGGGGTTTTACGTCTCTAAACCGCGATATGATTATGAGAGACGCCGTAGTGTACCCTACTGGCGCCATGTGGATCCCCTTGCCGGCGTCGCAAAGCGTCTCAAAAGACAAGATATACCAGAATAGAGGCATGTGATACTTCCCTCGCGCGTTCAGGGGCTATTTAAGGTTCCCTAAAAAAGCGGGAATTCCAAACAGTTCTTTAGAAAGACAATAGAACATATTGAATTGTTATGTTCTTACGTAATTAGCTACAAATTGATGTCGTGAATATGCTGCTGTATTGGGCAGTTGGTTGCAGACAAAGCTACAGAGGGCACCCGCCTCTGCAACGTTAAAAAAAACGCTACAGTTGATCGTAGCATCAAACACTGCTGTCATTTTTAGCATCCTCTTACTAGTACAGTAAAAGCTTGTTAATTCGAACTCGGTTAACTCGACCTCGGTTAATTCGAACTTACAGTTAATTCCAACTCAGGTCCTGGTCCCGGCACAGCCCTGTGTATTTCTATGGGGTAAAAGTCTTCCCGATAATGCGATCGCGTCGGATCGCGTCGGCATTCAAACCTGGGAGCCCCCTGGCTTTCATGGCTACTCGCAGAAGTCGGCCGAGAGTGACCACAATGTGTTGCAAAACCAAAACAAAACAAATTTATTAGACATGCAAAACAACAATATGGCAGCATTTTCCAGCAGATGAGAATCCGAACGTTGCGCTGGTGCTCTCGGGCAAGCTGCAAACGATGCTCATGGAGTCGGGACAGAAGAAACGCAAGCAAATGGAAATTACTGATTTCTTTTAATTTTGATTCCGTTAACTCTGCCATGTAAATGAACGTGTTTTTAAGCATAAATAGTCCCATATATTTCGACATTAAGGCACGCTGCTCACATGAATGCATATCGCTGCTTGTTTCTGGCGTATCACTGACTCATCACTTAATTATGTTCGCTGTTAGAGTTCTATGAGCTCACTTTACGAAATCACCTGCCACAAACGTGTGGTAGCGCCTAATTCGCGATAACGAGTCCAGGAAAGGGTGGAGAGGGCGCTTGTTTGTGTTCTGAGCGCGCAATGTGGCGCGATGTCCTTTCAGTATAGCGCCAGTCCGCTGATTCAAACTCCCGCTTAATTCGAACAATTTTACAGTCCCCTTCGAGTTCGAATTAACGAGCTTTTACTGTATTATCTTTCACTTGAACTATGAAAAACGAGCTCGTCGTCTACAGACACACTCTACGTTGTCATATGTGTTTTATACGCAACAATCCTTGATGCTCATAATTACATTCTCTATCACGTACCCAGTTCACATGAGGAACATCATGCACTCAATGGTTCACGTAACACTTTTTGCAGGTTGTATGGGAATGCGCAGATGAACCTGGAGTTTCAAAAGATGGCTGCCACGTGTTTTAGCATGTCATCGATTAGATCAATGTTTACTTATTGATTTTGCGATTACATAGTGCAGCGGTTCTGTCAGTTTAAGTTGCTCAGCCTCCATTTTACCACACACTTATACTGGTATACCAACACAAGCTTAATTTGCAGCAAAGTCGTGAAAAGCTTTGATATCCAAGTCGTTTACTACGTTTAGCTCTAAAGGAAACAAAATTACTAACATACAAGCCATCATCGGGCCAGTGCTTCAGTATCGTGTCATTGTTCGGTATCCTCATAAAATCGGCGTCACAGAGCGAGTTCCTTCGATCCAGACAAAAGCGATTGACTTCATTTACTGACGTCATGATTGTAGTATATCGTCATAATTACACCTAACCAGCTTTGTCTAACTTCACTGTCGAAAGGACGCAACATCGAGTCTGTAAATGTTTTCAACTTGCACCTTAATTCACTGCTATATTTCTCGCAATACGAATACGTAACGTCTGTGAAATTAACATACACTCGAATCACTCGCACGCTTAACGTATGTGTGCTTCATTTCCGGTCTGACGTTTCCAAATGCAATTTTTCCTGCCCACCACATAAGCATCGAGCATTATACCAGGTCACACTCGTTAATTACCGAAAGACGCAATTATGTGTGCTCTAATAGTCTGTACAATTACGCAATGCTTTGTAGATGCTACCGTGTTCTTATTTTTTGTACACCTCTGTTTATACATGTTTCTATTATTATAAACAATTAGGATCACACTAACGGCATCTAGCATGCTCACTGGGTTTTGTTTTTCTCGTATTTGTACTCCTGCGATAGCCCTGTACTGGGCTGCAGTAAATAAAAACAAACAAATACAAAAAACTCGGAGGCTCCTATGCAGCCGCCTAACAGTACTCGAAGGTGGAAGACATGCGGTCGACAATTATTCATCGTTAATTACCGAAGTAGCGATGTACCCACTGCATATGTGTAAGTTCCTGTCGGCACTTACGTAGCTGCAGGCTTCGTTGTTGCAGTTGCTGATGATGATGATTGTGATGAATTATGATTGAGCACTTTGTAATGGGTGAGAAGCTTTAAACCACTCACCCATTAAGAAATTGTCATGGTGGGATATCTGGTGCGATTCTACGCTTCTACCACGCAATATTACATCTGGGGCGTTGTGCAGGATGGCCTGAGATTGGCGAAACTCGGGATCTTTCCGAGCTCTGGCGACACCCGCTTTTGAGCGAGCCAACAGTACGAAAAAGGTCAGATCCACCCTTCAGCGCGCGCTGCGTTCCATTGGTTACGGTGGAACGCGGCGTCACGTCAAGGACGGTCGACAAAATTGGGCGGTGTTTTCAAACCAGAGGCATCTTCTTTCATTTGTTTGTCGTTCCACTGAGTGCAGAAGTGCACCATGCAATAAAAGTGCCAGAAAGGTTTGTGATGATAATTTTTAAAGGCAGGGGCTGTTTAAATTCGTTTTGAAGCTTTTAATGTCTGTACTAAGTATCCTTTAGAATAAGTAGGACGGTGGCCTCTGAGATTAGTTACGGCCGAGCACCTTACAATATCGCGACCGTAGCTAAACCCGAGGCCACGTGTACAATCATCATGGTCAGCCTGCACATTCTTGCGCGTTGCTCGACTGGCGCGCGCCCTCTTCATACCTTCATGGTGTGCTCGCTGCCCGAGGACGTGCGCCCGGCTGATTAGCTAAGTGGCTGGGCGGTACACCTAGCTAAATAAGTCAAGAGATGCTATGAACAAGCTAATTAAGCCAAGGCGTGCTAAGATCGAGCTAATGAAACCATACCTTACTAAGACCATGCTAATGAAGCCATGTAAAGCTATGACCGTGCTGACTACTACCAGGCTAATTAACGCGACGTTAATTATAGGCACGCTAAGTAAAGTCATCCTAACTAGACCTTAATAATGTCATGCTAATCAAGATCATGCGAATTAGGTTTATGTTAATTAGCTGCATACTAATCAAGATCATGCTAATTGCACCCGAGGTAATTGTCGTTTTAATTAAAACCTTACCAATCAAGACAAAACTGTTCAATATTTTGGTAATTAAGTCCTGCCTCTAATTAGTATAATCAAAATTAAGACGGAGCTGATGCGTTCTTTACTGCGAAGCGTATACCGAGCAGACTGAGTAGACGACCGACTTAAAACGTTGGAAGAAGCTAGGTGATCACAAGCCTCCTCTATGGCTCCAGCCTTGCACAAGTAGTAAAGGCTGACCAAATTATTTTATATGCAAAGAAGCTGCTGCTTAGCGTCCACTGCACGAAACCTTTGACAGTCGCACCGGCACCATGAAAGCCACGAGTTGAACTGGGGCTTTCTCAGAGTCAACGAGTTTGTACTGAATTCACGCGTCAATCAGCTTGATTGACAGACGCCCGCGGCGAAGATCGGGTCCACCCACCGCGTTTGCGCTTTCCAAGGAGCAGTGCTCACGCCGCAACGCCAGCGAGCGGCATGATTCATCTATCAGCTTTATCGCGCAGACTGTGCACACACGCACGAAGAAATAAAAGTTATATCATCACGTGGCTGCGATGTCTCGCATTCAATTTCGCCGCGCTCACGACGTACCACTCACAGCCGCGTTGCCGCAATGATGCGAGCGCCCCTGGTGACAACCTGTCCGTATATTTATCCGCAATATTTGAGAAAAGCGAAACGAGCTGCACGAGAGTGTAGCGTGTGCACCCTTGTTGCCTTCGAGAGTGGAAATTTATATGCTGCGGGTGGAACGAAAGAACATGCCCGAAACTGGAAGAACGCCCACGAACACGCCTGTGGGAGGCGCAATGCTGAGTTGGCAAAAAGATAGCGCGACAATCACGCTGACGTCGCTGCACTGTTGAAATGTGGACGGAGTGGCGGCGCTGACGTGTTCGCACGCGGTGTTTCTTTGATTACCGCCGCAGATGCCCCACATGCGTTTTTGACGCCACGCTCGTTCATGTAGCCGTTTTTATCAATGCTGCTATCACGCGCTCTGCTCTGTCTTTGTGCCATGACCGCCGCAGTGCGAGCTCGAGCAAACTGGTGTGCCCGAGAAGCTCGGGCCATACTGCATAGCACTCCTGGTAATATGACTCCTCGCCCAACATGACACCTGTATAGGATCCTTTTCTAAAGAAACTTATAGAACTGCCGAGGCGCTGTGGTAGAAGGCGTGATTACCATGCAGTGTGTCCTAGAGCACCTGCACAGGCCGGCTTTTTCCGGCCCGGGCCCGGCCCGGCCCGAAAGCGCCATGCTCAGGCCCGCCCGAGCCCGGCCCGGTGTTTTTAAACACGGCCCGTACCTCGGCCCGGGCCCGAAAGGCTTTGGGCCCGGCCCGACACGGCCCGGCCTGGCCCGGCCCATTTCAAAAAATTATTTTTTGAGCATGAACGAGGCGCTGTCCAATCTTCGCTTATAGTGAAGATACCAGCCACGCACAAGATAGTTCCTGGACAGTGTTGTGAGAACTTATGACAATGTCACGATTTTCACTGGTACTGTGTTTACCATCGGTTAATTACGCCCGTAACACTTTTGCGAAAGAATTGCAGGGGGATATATGAGGAGGCACAGCTGGCTGTCCATGCACGCAGCGCTAACCATGCAATGTTATTATGGCATTTCAAAGAACGACTACAACATACAGCGCCCACATAAAGTGGAAAAACAGCGGACATTTATAGTTGAGCTTACATTAATTGCTGACAAGCTGGGACTATTGAGTAAATAGAGCAGAACATATCCTGCAAACTTGGTTTATTGCGCAATGCAACGAGAGAGAGAAAAAAACGTGCACTAACTACTCCTGGGAGGGTTCGCCAGGCTGGGTCGCTTGTTCCGACTAAAAGAGGAAGAAAGTGCACCTTTCTTGCATAACTTGTCACTCTCCTTAAACTCGACGTGTCCGAAAACAAACCGTGACGCAGGGGAGTCCAATAGTAAGGTCATATTACGGTTACCTAAAAATCTGTAGCAGGGCCAATTGAATATTTTTCTTAATTTCCTTACATAAAATTAAAACGAATAAATCCATCAGTCAATGAAACGACCTTTTATTTCTCCCAAATATATATATAAGAGGATGGTGGAGAAAGCCGCATAAACCATAGCTTAACAAACCTGAAACGTGCAGCTCGCGAGCAAGTCGCACTTACGAGAACACATACGAATGCCTAGGTGCGTGTGCGTGTAGGAGCGGGATGCCTTCTAGCGCGGCCTTAGTAGAATATACTTGATCTTTAACGAAGATACCCCGATTCCCCCTCAGACACCCGTAGGGTCCCGTACTTTGACTAACTCGATATAACGAAACAAATTTCGAGATCCGTCCCGATTTAACAAACCTTTTTTTTTTTTCGGAAAATGAGATAGAGAATTGATCATTCTTTGTCTATTTTTAGATAACGCCCCAAAAGTTATTGATTGCGAGCAAACGGCAACATCGCGGAACACCTTTGTCCAATTTAAACTACGTGGCCATTGCTAACAAAACGCAAGCAAGCCAAGATCACCGACTTCTTTGCTGGGAAATAAATATGTTGTCACCTGTGGCCCTTATTGTTGAGGTAACAGAGAGAGAAGCAACTTTATTGAGAGAAGCAATTTTATTTTAAGCTAACAATTTTGTTGCTTCATACACCCTGGAGGTGGCGGTCGTTTCCTAAGGCCGCTATTTCATTTTTCGCGCCTTTACGCTACTCAAATATGATGCCATGGTAGCTTTCCGGATGCCGCTACACCATATAATCGAATGTACCGAATTAAGTAACCGCGAAATGCCGTCTTCGGTTTAACGAAGTTTTCGATTTAACGAAATAATTCGCGGCTCCCCTCAAATTCGTTAAATCGAGTTTTAACTGTATTTGTGTGTTGCAACAGAAAAGTCACTGCAAAGCGCAAGATTAATACGAAAGCGCGTGTGGTAACGTACAACACCTTAGCACTGCGTCTTACAAAAGAGGCGCTCGGTAAGAAGCTGGTAAAGAAAGCAAAAATGCAAAAAGAAAGAAAAAGTGTACAAGGCGCGAAACCAATACCCATTCACAGCAATTCAGTCGGACGTATTAAACCGAAATGAGGAAATTAGTGACCTGACGAAACACGACGACATTCTGTCTACAAACTTAAAATGAGTGTCCTGGACTTTCCTTTCGCACTGTACATCTGTGATAGTAAAGCTTTGTGACTGTAGTAGAGCGAAGAAAGCTTAAAAACTGCTAACTTACCTCAGAGTCAATTCCAGTTATGTCATCGACTGATGAAATAGCCCTAGCAACTCATGAGGCTATGAAATCAAGCCCAGTTGAAGAGCCGGTGGTGTCGATGAACAGTGTAACCGACGTCAATAACGCTCGGTGACGCTGAGGTTTTCTTAATGTAACGAGCAGTTTATTTACAGAATTGCAGAACTACACTCGGCACCGTGACTCTGGTTATCCACTTGGCCCATTTTCAAATGTCGAGCCAGAGAGAGAGTGAGTTGATATTTCTGCAGGAATCACGTGACTCTCGTGAAGCGTGCGTCGATTGGCTTCCGTGATGAAGACGCTGCCGTGTGCGCCGTGCAGTCGTCAGCAAGCTTAACACGAACGCTCAGCGGGGTGTCCTGAAACAGTTTGATTGACGCTAGCGCCGCGTAGCTTTGGGTTCTGTAGTCGAGATATGTTACCCATACATGCCGACATACTATCCAAGCATACCGAGGTATTATCTCGGCAACAGCGCCAGCGCTTCGCGGCTGGCATCAGTCAAAGTAGTCCAGGTCACGCGTCGGAGCGTTCGTGTTAAGCTTGCTGACGACTGTACATATCACGCGTTCGGCGTTCATCGCCGCTGCGGCGCCGTGGCTCGCCCACGGAGATGGGCGCCGTGGTGGCGCGGCGCCTACGCCTCCTCTCTCTGTCTATCCTCGGTCTTTTAAAATTCGTGGCGTTGGTTGCGTGTCTCGTAGTTTTGTGTTCGACCGAACATACGTATCTTCGTAGTCGCGTTGACCAGTCTACAGAGTCACGAAGGCGGAAGCAGGCGCGGCGGGCATGCGAGCGTAGCTGCATACTCGAAATGTTTTCCATGATACCGATGGGCACATCTTATATGCACTAATCTGGACAGTGCACCGTTGCTTCACTCTTGCCTCAGTGCTGCTCAGCTATACCATTTCTTTTGATACACGGTATCCAAGTACGTGTTTCACTCAATATAATGGCGGGAACATATGAGACAATATCCAGAAATTATATGTAACATACCAACGGAGGCAAAATGCGCGACGTCTTGTATTGTGCGATTTCAGTGCACGCTAATGCACTTCAGGTGGTCTAAATTACCCGGAGCCTTCCACTGCAGCGTCTGAGATAGCCTGAATAGGTTCGGGACGCTAAATGCCCAAAAACAACAAAGCCAAACAGCATTACGCGTCATTGCCGACAGTGTATGAGAGTCGGGCCTGACACGGGCCTGACCCAGGCCCGGGCCCGGCCCGGGCCCGAAGCCTCATGGGCCCCAGCCCGGCCCGGTCCGATCTAACAATTACTTACCCGGCCGGACCCGCCCGCTGGCCGGGCCGGGCCCGTGCAGTGCCCTAGTGTGCCCAGGCTCGACTCCGGTTTTACCTCCGGTGTTCGTTCTTCATTGCATGAACAGGTGAGGTTTTCTACCGAGCGCCCAATATTTTCTTCCTCTGGTGAGGCACTTAAGGCTTTCTCCTGAATAAATCAAGTTGATATAAGAGTGCTAACTAAGTTTTGCTATATGACTATTGTACTGCAGGCTTTCAGAAAATGTTCATGCTTAAGTTACATTTATAATAAAAGCATGCAGAAACTGCTTTCATAATGTGCAACACTAAATGTACAGTCACTAGTCATCGTTTGATGTAACTGCCATAAAACTTACCGTAGTCATAATCATAGTCGCCATCATTCGTACTGTCACCTAAATTGGAAAAGGAAGATTAAATTATTATTATTGTGCTGAGAGTTACGAAAATCGTAAGATTTTCAAAGAATGTTTTTACTGGTGATAGAGATTACCTCTGAGATAAAAAATACGGCAACTTCTTTGCGCACAAGAGAACCAAGGCCGGAAGGGGCGTCGCGTACGTAGATACTTAAGGCTTTCTCCTGAATAAGCCAATGAACACATATCCTGCTCACAGCTCATATGTTAGACAGCACGCTGCTAGTCAGTTCTCGTGGCTGACGAGTTAAGGGAGCGAAAGCACAACGATAAATTTCTGATGAATCATACAATTTGGCTGCTGATTTTCGAGTTAGATATACGGCAGACATCTTTCAGATGTAAGAAAAAACTTAAACATTCGAAAGGCTACGTATTGGGTTTTCATGTCAGTCCTTGTTCAAGGCACAATCAGATTCATACGGCCGTTGCGAAAATTGGAATAATGTCACTTTTACATTGGGAGAAAACCAGCTTCTTATAGCTACTGTAAATGCCTTCCGGTACCATCATTTGACTACGAAATTTGTTTAATGTATGAAGTTGAAGGAATACCTTGTTTGCGTAAAAGTATATCTTCATTTCTAGATGATATATCCGTTTTACTGCGCATCTATGGATTCTTATATCTGCCTGCTTTAAGGAAGCACGCCGTATGGCAAAAATCTTTTTTAATATTTCAGGACATGTGATAAACACAATACACAGGTGGGCAAGTCCATTGTTAAATACCGTGTGCTCGTCTTGACTTACCATCACATATCGCTGGAAACCACTGTCGAGCTGTAAAGTAACAGATGAAATGCCCAATTTACTCAACACTTCCATGTATGATTTTACAACGTAATACTGTTTAACGTAGTATACAGCGCACAATGTGGTGTAAAAAATCTCTCATGCACATGAGCATGTCCAGAAGCGACAGTGATATGTTGTGGCGTAGATTAAATCCAAATATAGTATTAATAATATTTACCGAGCTTTTATTACGAGGCGAGCCGTAGTGAGGGACTACGGATTAATATCGACCAAGTGGGGTTCTTTAAGGTGCACCTAAATCTAACCACACGAGTGTTCTTCGAATTTCCGCTGCCGTATCTGGGAATAGAACCAGCGCCCTCCCCCATTGCATCGTGGCACCTTATGTACTAAGGTTCCATGGGGTCCTCATATCATATTCCTGCATTTTGTGTTTTCGCAATATCAGGAACGATGTGTATTGTACCCCGCTTGGTTTCACTCCGTGAAGGTAGGCAACGCCCAAGCAAACGCGTGCTATCTCTTTGGACACTCCCGTAGAATGTCGTTTCAGGTTAACACGAAACACTTCGCCATCTTCAATCTTTCGACGGAGAGCTCACTGTATGGTATCACTTTCCGCCGTCGCCTTCAGTACCGGCCCCCCAAATGCTTTAAACGCCGACATTGTGGAGATGCCACCGAACATGCACAAATGTAATCCTGGAAGTATGAGCCGCTCGGCAAACGAGTTAAGCTTGGAAAGGAGGTCACTTGGCTGGATGCCTATGGCCTTTCAAAGCTAACTCAGACGGCTTCTGACGTTTCCGAAGTGAGCCCTGGCATTTACTGTAAACGTTGAAGGATGTTACGTCAGCCTCGGCAAAGTGTTGCTCAAGCATGGGAACCCACAGCTTGTTGACGGAAACGATGTCTCCCAAACATAGGTCGGCAAAAAGAGTGCAACTCACCCAGACTCACTCAAGAAACATATCTTGCGCTTTCAATTCACTCGGACTCAGACTCACCAAAATTTTCCTGAGCCGAACTCACTCGAACTCACACTCACGAAAATTTTCTTCAATCGGACTCACTCGGACTCAAACTCACCAAAATATTACTCACTCGGACTCACGGCTCAATCTGAGTCTGAGTGAGTCGACTCATGAGTTCGCCGAGCTATGCTCCCAAATGCCACTGATAGTCATTATAGTAATGAGCTCCTGTAGCTGTGACGTGAAACCATGATGCAGATGCCGGTTTGATCAGCTCCGCTACCAGCAGATAGAAAGAGGGGGAAGGGCAGCGTAGACGGAATTGCTTCGTTGGAATCCCCTGGCAGTTTCAACCGCAGCCGTTCACCCGAGTTCACGGAGTGAAGCGTTACTGCGAAGGCGTGGAGACTTCACGATTTTGCAAGGCAATACGCGTGCCTACATAGCTGCACATTCGCTGTTGCTGCGGCTGCTGCTGCTGATTATTATGAACTATGACTGAGCCCTTTCCAATGGCTGCGAAGCTTTACACCACACGCATTTCACATGGTGTGACGTGAGGTGCGATGCTACACTTCTGCCACGCAATAATATGTCTGTTAATATGACTCCTCGCCCAACATGACGCCTGTACAAGGGTTTCCTCCAAAGTTTCAACCACTCACGTGGCTCTGTAGCAGAACATCAAACTGCCACGCAGGATGCCTTGGTTCGATTGCGGCTCGAACCTTGTTTTCTGAGGTCCGCTTGAAAAATAACGTGCGTTTCTGCTGCGTGCGCCGCGCATTTCAAGGTCAGCTGCTGGTGCGGCAGTAAAGGTCTTCACCTCTTTGGTGGCATTCGGCAAAAACGTGTGCTAAGGAAATGATTCTAGAGATTCACATGTTTGTTGTCTCTGGTATTACCGAAAGCAGCACGCCATTGAGCTTGCTGCATTGAGGATTGGTGCTCTTGCTGAACTGTGGGTTCAAGGCTGGCATGAAATGGAAGCCACTCGTACGCTTACCGAAACGCTAACTCGCCAACGTGTGTTGATCCGATGAGCTAACCACCACCATCACCACCATACGCCCTATGTTAGCTACCAAACGCCAGCTATGTTTCTTTCCTTCGGCTATATAATGGAAACAGCAGCCCCATCCAGGAGCTGTGCGTTTACGTACTCCACTATGAAACTAACGAGCGCTGACAAATGGCGCTGCGGGATCCTGTCAGAGCGGCGGAAGCTTGCTGACGCGACAGTGTTAAGGGGCTTATTTTACACGAAAAACGACGCTCTCGGCTCTGTCGTTGGCCGTGACCGCGCTATTCCGATAGATGCAAAGAACAGAAACAGGTTAAATCGAGCTCGCATTGACGCCATCAGTTTCGTCCAAGCTTTCGATGAACACTGTAAAAAAGTGTTCCGGTACGTGCGTAGAAAGACCGTTGATCCGCATTGGAGATAAATAACTAGGAGGTTGATGACAAAGTACAAGGCGGGCAGTGCAAGCGATCGGGGAACAAAGAGCTTCAAGCGAAAAGTAAGGGAGCCGGAGATTGTTTATTGGATAGCAGCGACGGAAAAAAAACGGCTCTGAGTAACTACCGAAGCGGACGAAATAAGGAGGGAGCCATTTTATGACCATACAAATGGAGGCACTTGACTGTCTCAAATGACGTGGGTTTGCTATAGATCGCGTAGTTGCTAAAAAATCAGTGAAGAAGACGAGTAATATACTTGCTGCTGCAAAGCTACGTAAACAATCGAACATATTTTAATTGAATATGTATATGTCCACCCTTTACACGTTTGGCAGCTGCCTAATCTTCGTTTAGGGACAGCACAGGAAAGGTAAACAGATGAATACATTGTGTGACACCTAAAGTTATTGTGGCTTAAGGTACAGAATGCTTTGCTGTGACTTAATGAGATTCATTTCTACTGAAGCAAAATTTTAATTGAGGTAGACGAGAGAATACACCGAATATGAATATAATATTATTAATTACTATATAAATATTAAAGCTTTGTCTAGATGTGTAACGCGAATGTTACCGTCCAATTATAAAGAAAACACGGATAGAATGCATCCACCCGTGCTGTAGCTATCCTTTCTCTAGGGCACTCATTCTGATGCAGTGAAAATCTACGGTTATCACCAGATTATGACACGTAGTGGTCTCCGAAGAGCACTTCTGAACGTGCAGTAGGAGTGTTTACGTGCCCCGGATTGCTGAACTAGCAATACCGTCAACTATCAGCGTGGCTGCAT
This sequence comes from Rhipicephalus appendiculatus, assembly GCA_030522465.1. Lineage (NCBI taxonomy): Eukaryota > Metazoa > Arthropoda > Arachnida > Ixodida > Ixodidae > Rhipicephalus > Rhipicephalus appendiculatus. Next base: position 4,000 of record JALIZH010012577.1, on the reverse strand, counting down.
CACGCGCTGCAGAAATACCGGGACGAATCTCATGAAAGTGTCCGCGTTAAATGAGCTGTAAGCACGTCAGCTGGAAGCACAAGTCAGTCACGCGTACATAGCGTACACAGCGAACCATTCCTATCACTTTCACCAGGGTAAGCGCGTGGGAAGTTATGCGGCTTCCACACACACTTCCGAGACCGAGAAGAACGCTGTTATCTTTACTGGACCCGATTGCGAAAGAGACGCCATGCGCATAGGGAAGCCGCAAAACGACCACCGACGTGCATATAATGTGCATCGCAAAGGCAGCGGGCTATCAGTTCGCAAAGAGCCTTAGCCAAACGCTATTTGGCGAAAACTCATGTTTGCATGCACTGCGCGAAGATCGTTTTTTAGTTGTTCCAACTACAAGCGGTTGGAGACAGTGTCTACGTCTGACATCTCCATGAAGGATATGTTGTGCTAGTCGTCAGTGTGAGTGCTTCCCTATCTGCCATGCCGTCCTAACTGCAATGCATACTGCGCAAATTGTATTTCTTAACATCTTTCCAACTGCAACCACTTCTACAATGTGTGATTTCACTTTCATGTCAGGACCAATTCCTGTGAAATAGTTAGGATACAAAAGAGTTATTTCTGAACATTTCGCGGAACTTTCAATGCTCCAATACCGCGAGAGGTGATATGGGAGAGGAGAATTTGCGATCGATTCGCTGTAATATCCACTGTCACAATACTTTCAATTGTACACTTGGCAGAGAAAAATTCCGCGTAGACCACGTGTACATATAGCTGCCACACGCGGATTCCTGTGTGTTGCGCGTGTATGCTTCATTTACGATTCAAAACGCTGTAAATGAAACGCTTCCTGTTTTATTTTAACATCCAGCCCACGTTGTCAGAGAAAACAAAGGGAAAAACTGCCTCGGAGCGCCCCATTTCGCGAGAGACATCTGCATAGGAGGACACTTGGGGATGCTTTGCGTACACTAAATATTGTTGCACCCAGTTCAGGGACAGTGACAAGACTGTTTATTGCAGCGTCCTGTCGAAAATGAATGCACTTATTGTAGGCGCGTTACAATGTCCTTGTAACTCGGGCATCTGCATAGGCGTGCACACGGGGGGGGGAGTCTGCCCGTGCATTGACTTAATAGGGAGGGCGGGCGCGGCGACGAGCCTTCGTCCCCCTTCCACCTGAAGAGGCACCCTGCGCACGCTTGTGGGCATCTGCGTGAGTAACTTTTTTATATGCTATGGGAGTCGTAGCGGTGAGCGCGCCGGTGGATGACGAGAACGATGGACACAGGGCACGCTCGCGGCCTGTGCTTAGGCCGCTGACAGTCAGTCGCGGCAGAGTTTTCGAAATGAAAACGATGTGTTGCTCAGTGTTTCGTCCTCGTCTCTGAGGGGCTTCCGTGCGGCAGGCACAGACCCCTACAATGGAAACACAGGCGGTCGCGCACAGCTCGGAACACGCCGCTGCCATGAGACGTGCAGCTCGCGGCAGAAACAACGAAAATAGCTGCACATCATACGCCCATGGAATGCACATATGTTCGGCCATCTGAGGATACCTTTTGTCACGCCGGTATCCACGAAGCGAATTTCGGGCGAGTAAAACAGGGACGAAGCAATTAAGAGGGCGACACGTTTACAAATGTTCTAGCGGCACGACACGACGAACCGAATAGTTCGAAGCTGAAGGTGTTTACCTTGGCCTTCGTGACGCCCCTGAGTTGATGTACTGGCCTTGCGAAAGCGCTAACACATGCCGATGCTACGAGAACAAAAGTTTGAGGTGTCGCCGACGGGTTGGTAGCCGCTTTGTACATGCATAACCCCGTGAAAAACTACGCAAGCTAGTGGGTGGCGCTGTGGTGTAATGGATATGATGTTTGCTTTCAGTGCGTGTGGTCGCGAGTTCGATTCCTGTGTGTCGTGCTTGTATGCATATGTGATGTTCGTGCAGTGAATACATTAATGTCCATTTTCTAATATGTCCTAGCGATGAATAGTTGCAAGAAATGTCTCTAAAACGCTAGTATAGTGCCTGCTGAAATGCCTTTTCTTTTTTCTCGCCCTATCTCGGCCGGCGTGTAAAGGGGCGTTTAAAAGCTCTCAAAAGAAGCAGAAAAACTTCCAATGAATTCCGTTCAAGCCCCCGAAATGTGTTAAATAAAAACACCAAAGTTACCTCCTAAAGACTCTGCTAATTCCCTCTTTTGACTCCGTTTAGTTTGTAAACAAACCTTGTTAAGCCCTTCTGTACCGCAAATTGACTGTGTATCTCTGATAACGGAGCTGTTTTATCGGCAGTATACGCTTAGCGAAGCCTCATTACCTTCAAATCTAAATCAAATACCAGCATTATTTGGGAATGAATGGGTTTAATAATGCAGGCAGACGGCTAGAAAGATTCGAAGTGGACGCTGTCGCTTCAACAGGCACCGCCATCTTGCCCTGCGTACCCCCTAAAACCTCCTTTGTTAGGGGTTTTCGTAGTACCTTTAGGATGCAAGTTAAGAGCCGAGCCCAAAACTCCCCCAAAAAGGCTCGAACCCGTTTGCTGTGTAGGCCCGCTAGTGAGTAGCGACATCGCTGCTGCGCGGGACTGCATGTTTAACGTGCTGATGGTTAGCAAACATATTACGCCGTCGTCATTACTTGCGCAGTCAGGAACGCGGAGTTACTTCTCGAAGCATTTAACATCCCAATCAGTCGCGCTTCTTTAGCCGTGCGCAATGCACTGCACTAGGATGTTGCAAGTTCGATCAGCACGATCGGGACAGTAATATCGAAAAGAATGTACACGCATGAAAATAATGCGCACACGAACGTGGAATTCTTCGACGTTGCGAAAATTCCTTGAAGAACAATGCCGTTCGGAAGGTACCGGTGAAGTACTGGTGAGGTTAGCCGAGAGGCGTGGATTCTGGCCGTGACTGCACGTTTCATCGCTCTAACCATGTCGCCCTCGCTGGTCGAGCTTGAGCGTGTTGGCGGCATGCGGTGGTCCATAATATCCACAATAATTGTGCTACATACAATAGAGAAGAAAAAACTATGATTTTATTTTGATCTCGATCAAGGTTACTATACACTGAAGACAATCAAAGTGACCTAAGAGCGTGAAAAAAAAATAGTAACGCACGAGGAGACGTGAAGTGCAACTAGCACCTCGTGAGTTAAGAGTTGATCCTTCATCGTCGCTATCACTCTCGGTGCTTTCGCAGCTTCGCAGTGAAGTCCTCGTCGTCAAGATGGTTCCTTTCAACATCATTGCTGAAAGTAATCTGAAGAGTTTCTGCCGCCGAACGTCTTCGGCCACTCAGCATCACCATGTTAACGTCTGGGCGCAGAGGACATTTTGCTCTCAAGCAAACCAACAAGCTAATCGCTTGCAGTGCGCTGCCATCTATCAACAAACGTACAAAGACAGGCGGCGCAGCGCTGGAAGGCAACATAGCCGAAGGGACGGCACTCAGAGGTTTCGTACAGCTGTCGTCGAGCGAGCGCATCCTCGAATGACTGAAACATCGCTCGCACGATTCATAACAGCACTTGTCTAACAAAGGACAAAGCGCCCTATTTTAATGTATAGCAAATCGCGAGTCCGCGCAACATCCCGCGTACAATGTTATGGGATTCATGCACTACAAAAACACTGACGAATGCTTTATGCAAGTAGAACAGCGTGACCTGGAATTGAAAAGGGTACGACCATGAAATTTAACCTACGTGGCTACAGGACACCTCGCGAAAGCTGATACGTGCAGGCTGTGGGGCTATCATGAAAGCGCGAGTTGCACGTATTTTCACGAAAACTTCGCGCCTCGCAAGAACGAATGAGATTTATCGTGTCAAAGGAGGGCCCAGTATGTTTACTGAAGCAGGAAAACATACAACGTCGTAGTGTTCGTTTCCTGCTAACGCGTTCACACTGAGGCTAGTACAGCCAAGCAAGGGGGAGCGGCTGCGTAGTGCTGCCATTGTGTAGTCTATTGACCCTCCT
>JALIZH010012576.1:0-50208 GCA_030522465.1 Rhipicephalus appendiculatus | reverse complement strand
GTCACATGGCATCATGCACTCTTAAAAAAAATGTCGGTATATTCACTAACTAAATACTAACCGTGCCACTAATGTCACAAAAAGCACTAGCCTCCTAGTAAATTGAAGGTAGTAAAATGCAGGTTAGTGAAATTTGCTACGTAGTTAGTTAACAGTGCTTGCGTCGAATGGTTAATACATTACTAAATGGTTATTTAACGCGCGTTTATATTTCCGTGTACATTGCCATATTAAGATGATCTATTACAAAAAAGTATATATAAAAATGTAAAAAACTGAGTGTCATTGTCCTCGTCGATCAATTAATGGACCACTAATTAATTCACGTATTCCTTTTGCATATAGGCAAGTACGCATCACAGGAACTTACATACAGGTATGAACGAATCACAAACGAGGACACACACGCAAACGCACACAGAATATCGTGGCTTATACGTAGCCGATATCTACTGTAGCAGCTGTTTGAAGGCTATTTATGCTCCTACTTTGGAATAGCACTCTGTGTACTGGTTAGCAGCCATAGAATTTAGAAGAATAATGGACGTTTTGTACCCATCATCGTGTGCCCCTCTTATTGCTTATATGCGTGTGATATACTGCGGTATCTACGAGACATCTGGCAACGCTGATGGCTTAGTAGTTACCTAGGTAAAAACACTAAGAAAGCTTCCTGGTTAGTAACGGACAAAAGTTACAAGCCTTACTAGCTGTTGGCCCTAGTAAAGAGATGCCGCGAAGGTAGTAAAATACCCTCCTAAACTAGTAAACACATGCGTTTACCAACTGTTTACTAACTTTTTTTCTAAGGGAGTGTGGATTGAAAGGTGGGCTGATCCCGGAGGCACTACTAAGCCACGTGAGGTGTAGAAAGCTTCAGAGACATCCATTTCCGAAAGTAGCTGAAAACTAAGCTGGCTGCGAGAGGTTTCCGGCGGGGGATCAAAAAAGATTCGAAAATGGCTTACGTCATCGAGTCGTCTGAGGCAAGTGCATATAGAACCGTACGTGTGACGTTTTTTGCATATACGGTAGGCTTAATTCCTCCATTTCGGGGTAAAAATTAAACACGCGACGTGTATGTGGATTATTGTTTGGAGGTTTTACTCCCTATAAATAATTTGCAAGTTCGTCACGCCGCGGAACTCTGGGATACAATCGCGGCATGCACCGCCCATCCTCACCGAGCACATGGCAGCAGACGGTGCGAAATTGTTTCACCCATTACATGTGACACAATGGACTCGGACACCGCAGACACGGATGATCTGAGTTTCTCCCATTGAACTGCTTCGCTGCTGGCTGCATAATGTCCTGAACGATTCTCCTTCGCCATAAGTGGAAGGCAAACGATCAAAACGCGCGCACTACGGCAAACGATCGGCCGCACGAAAGTACGCGGCGCGGTCACTGAGACGTATGTGCTCCGTATGCTTAGTAATGGCGGACGGAAGACAGGAATTGACGTCACTTGCAAGTTATGTATACTCGGATGCAACTCAAGAAAAAAGTGGTCTTTTTTTCTTTTTTGCCGTCAGGTGACCCCCCCTCCAGCCAATGGCGTCGGCGTGTCATCGTGACATCGTGGCTGACCGCTCTGCGCCTACAAGCAGCGCTTGTACCCGACCTTATACGAGTGCATCCGGAGCCTTAAATGGACCGGCAACCAATTTTTATGGTGCCTATTTTTTTAGCGCAACGTCAAGCTCACCGGTCAGTGAGTCTAATCACGGAATGGTAAAGTGAAAAACAGCGCGAAACATTTGCAACCAGAATTTTTCAATCTGCAGCGAATATGAATTCGTATACTCACATGCTGCAAACAGTGAGCGCGAGAGCGGTTCGTGTTCGAAAGCGGTGGTTTACTGCATATGCGTGCACTCCGCGCGCATGCGCCTCGGCTCGACTTGGTCCACTGGTGGTTGCGATGGTAGCGCCGCTTCTCACCATACAACTCCTTTTACGTCGTAAGAAGCAGAGAATTCAGCGGGGCTGGTTAATAGTGAGTAATAGCTGAGCGGCTCAGCGGGCCAGCGGAGAAGGAGCGGGGTGGGCCAACGGAGCGCAAGACAAAAAAAAAAAAAAGAATAATAGCTGAGCGATGACCCGCTTGTTTCAGCGGAGGGCATTGCTGCGCCACTTGTTAAGCAAGGTTGAAGCTACTGTCGATCGAGCAGATGCTTTGCTTGGAAAACGCTCGCACGCTGGTCCGCTGCGTACGCTTCTCTGAGGGGGACGAAATGAGCGGCCGAGCGGCTCGCTCCGTGAAACCGGTCGCTGTCTCGGCGTGCCCCGCATGCGCAGTTGGCGTCCCCGCTCGTTCGCTGGGCCCGCTGAGCCGCTCAGCTATTACTCTCTATTAATACACTCTAAGCCGCAAAGCACGTAAAGGCGTCTGTGGTTCGTCCTTTTGGGGTTTAACTGCATTGCCACAATCATTACTACCTAAATGGTGAACGATTCGTCCTTTAGGGAGTAAGTGTCAGAGGGCGAACTATTAGTCCTCTGTAGTTTTACACCCCGAAACGCCGGGGTGTAAAAGTTACCTCTTTATATGACTGATTTATTCCTCTTTTTGCGTGGCGCAGCTGGAGTACTTTTCACTGATATTTCACTCCGGCCGACCGGAGTAATTGCGTGGCGCCGCCGGAGTACTTTTTTACCGGCATTTCGCTCCGGCTGGCCGGAGTGACTGCGTGGCACATCCGGAGTATTTTTCGCTGGTTTTTCGCTCCGGCTACCGGAGTTTTTGCGTGGTCCCCCCGGAGTATTTTACGAATGTTCTTACTTTGTCCGGACGGAACTTCAGTTAGGTGGATCAAGAGTATTTTTGAAATTCTTTGCTCCACTGTTAGTTTGTTTATTCTATGCTGATCGCGTCACGCGTTGGTTATATGAAGGAATTCTCATGCAAACACTACATAGTTACTGAGCATTTTTCGACAGAGCTCTAGCAGATGAAATTCAAGAGAACACTCGAGTTCTTATTGTTTGATTTATTCAAAATAAGCTGATGTTTCCTGTTGATGACCCAGCATTTCTCATATGCTTTCGCGTGTAACCATTGTTCAGGACTGGCGCTTGATGCTGCGTGGGCGTAGCACATCGGCTGCAACAACGCGCTGCTACACTGTAAACGAAAATATACCCAGCCGGGAGGTCTCGGGGATGATGCTCCCGCTCAACTCCGGTGGCCTCACCTCAAACCGGAATGCTATGGAGCATACACATTCGTTTTCCACCGTTTTCCTCCGGCGGGCGACGGACGGAGGCAAGCGGGACGAATTCCCTGATTTTGCTCCGGTGGATGTTCCGCAAATACCCCGGCGCATCGCTTATGCTCCGGATGATGCTCCGCAAGTGCTCCGGCGCATCGCTCAGCGGCTTTCATTGGCTGCTGGAGGAGTGACGTAGGTTGCCTCGCCGGGCGGCGGGTCCCCACAAACCAACATGGCGCATGCCAAGCCACTCGAATCGAAGTGCAGCGAGGATTGTGCGAACCCTTCGGCCGCGTTCGGGAAAAAGAAATCGTTCTGTGCACCTTGTGGACATCACAAGCGACTACAAGCGTCAACGAAGGTTCTCATCGACAGAAGGGAGTTGTGGGAACCTTAATCTTGTGATGGTTCCGTGCAGCGAACGACACATTGCGATCTCGCGAGTGGCGAACGATCCGGCGGTCGCTGGTGCGGCTCAAAACTGGTGAGTGAGCTCTTCTTGAATTATCTGTTATTCTTGTCAAAAAGTGCTAAAATTGGGTAATTTTGTGTTGTTAACCACGCAGGTTATCAAGACTAGGCTAGCTTTACAAGATGGCAGTAAAAAAATTCAGCGAAAATTTCGAAAATGCGTTGTTTGGACCACGCATTTTTCTTTCTTAATATGAATAGCTTCGGTAATTTTAAGCACACCACTGTAATATCTGGAGCGCTGATTGACTCTCTGTAGATATGCATTAATAGAAAACATCATAGTTGTGGGCTGATTCGATAAAAATCACGCCATATCCACGAAGTGAATGATGATGAGTGGGCGAAGCTCGATCGTTTTCATCCATGGCAGAAAGAGAATGTGTGGTCTGGAACGCGCTTATGATGATGATGATGATGCTCCTTGTATGATTGGCACCTACCCACTCAGGGGGGATCGGCCAAGAGTTTATCTTCATGGTCATCAGCCGTCATAGTCACCTTTATCACGTGTAGTGGGTACATTCCACTATACTGGAACGCGCTTACACTTCATCGTTATCACGTGTAGTGGGTACATTCCACTATACTGTGTCATCGTCATCTTTATCACGGGGAGTGGGTACATTCCACTATACGTGGCTATCTACCTACCTACCTACCTACCTACTACTACTACTACTACTACTACTACGACAACTACAGAGGAGGGACAGACCCACACCCTTAGGAGCTTCGCCCCTAAAAGTTATTAATTTTTATAAGTAAACCTAATGTGCAAAAAGATCTTTTTGGTCTGCTCAGTATACATAAACGGTAATATTTGTCCGCTTTCCATAACAATAAACGCCAGGTCGAAGCCTCTCATTACGTCTAAATTATTAAGGCGAAAGCCTTTAATGTCTCATGCTCACGTCCGTCCGGTGTCCGTCCGTCCGGTGTCCGTCCGTCCGTCCGGGTGTCCTTCCGGATGTTCATCCGTCCGTCTGTCCGTCCGTCCGTCCGTCTGTCCGTCCGTCCGGATGTCCGTCCGTCCGCCCATCCGGGTGTCCGTCCGTCTGTCCGACCGTCCGTCCGGTGTCCGTCCGTACGTCTGGATGTCCGTCCGTCTGGATGTCCGTCCGTCCGGATGTCCATCCGGGTGTCCGTCCGTCCATCCGGGTGTCCGTCCGTCCATCCGGGTGTCCGTCCGTCCATCCGGGTGTCCGTCCGTCCGGTGTCCGTCCGTCCGTCCGGGTGTCCGTCCGTCCGTCCGGGTGTCCGTCCGTCCGGTGTCCGTCCGTCCGTCCGGATGTCCGTCCGTCCGTCCGTCCGTCCATCCGGGTGTCTGTCCGTCCGGTGTCCGTCCGTCCGTCCGGATGTCCGTCTGTCCGTCCGGATGTCCGTCTGTCCGTCCGTCCGTCTGGCCGTCCGTCCGTCCGTCCGTCCATCCGGGTGTCCGTCCGTCCGTACGGATGTCCGTCCGTCCGGATGTCCGTCTGTCCGTCCATCCGTACGGATGTCCGTCCGTCCGTACGGATGTCCGTCTGTCCGTCCATCCGGATGTCCGTCCGTCCGTCCGGATGTCCGTCCGTCCGTATGTCCGTCCGGATGTCCGTCTGTCCATCCGGATGTCCGTCCGTCCGTACGGATGTCCGTCCGTCCGTCCGTCTGTCCGTCCGTCGGTCTTTCCGTCCATCTTTCCGTCAGTGGAATGGCCACACGCCTTCGCCGAACACACTTTGGAATGTACAAAGTGTCCTTCAATTTTTTTATTTATCATGTAATCTGAATTAATAAAACATGAATAACTGAAAGCAGCGTTAATTCGTTATACATTTAGCGAATTGTACTAGGGAAATGTGTTTGGTACAGACTTTTAGAACGCATCTACGTACTCATTTTGGTGGAAAAAATTATTTTGATTGTATAAGTGGAATCTGAGATATTAATCTAGAGTGGTCTTTCATGACAAGAGAGGGGGAAAGGGGCTGACGAAACCAGTGACGAGGAATGCGAAAGGAAGGTAGGGAGGGATTGCTTTGCAGAACGGGTTGTGGGCGCGCGATGTTTGTCTGGATGGGGAGGTTGGTTCACGCTTATTTCTGCAACCCATTTGAGAGCACCGCTCACCGTCGTTGGGCGGAGGGGATATGGTAGTGAAAGAAAAAAAAAAGAAAAGAGGACACCTTCTTGAGAAACTGGCAGTCTTTTCTGTGTTGATGGGAGAGAGAACTATCACGCTGCTGCATTTTTTTTCTGTGTTGAGTCCTGCTGCCATGGCCGTTATGCAGTGTTTTTTTTTTTTTTGAGGAGGGGGGAAAGGGTCAGTTGAATTTCCCCGACCAAACAGGTAAAACTGTCAAAATGTCCGCCTTCATGTCCCATTTCTCTCTGAGAATAAAACACTTCTTTCTATCTTTCTCTGACGAACAGTGCGCAAAGACGAGACATAGTATTGACCCGGACGATGCAACGACGCTGGCCTGTGAACAGAAGAAGGAAAACAAAATTCCTCGAATCCTGGTGCACACGTTGTGACACCTCGGCGTGCATCAGCATCCGTGGCTTCCTGCCGGACGTCTTCACGGACCTGTGTGTTGAATAAACTGGTCGGACCTCCCCCCCATCTCTGTCAGTGTACTATACTGATGATGCAATTGGCATAGGTGGCGTAGTGCTTGTACTTTTGATTGTTAATTTATTTTGTTAAGTGGGAGTAAACTTTATTTTATGCTCGAGGCTGTTTATTTGGAAACGATACATGCTCATTCAATAACTATTTTGAAAAATGTTCATTACGGTAAGTTTCACGACAGAGCGGGCGCTGCAAATTAAAAAAAATACAACGCCAACTTCTCTCGAAGACTCTTTTGCACAGCAGAATGAATGTACGCTTTTCTTAAGAACCAGCCGCAAGCATACAAACTGTAAGTGCCTAATATTCTGGAAATAGGACGATGAGCACATACTAAAATGCGACTGTAATAATCAGCTATAATATTTTAGAAAATTAGCAAGTTAATCGGGGAGAGCTATTCCTGATGCTCTCTTCGAGAGTACCAAAAGTCGCTCATTTCAGTGAAAAAATGCTTTTGAATCTGTCAGCAGAAGTAGAGGTATCGATTTAGAAATATATGGAAAATTTTCGCCCGTTTTGAACTTTGTCCGCGGCACGGAGGTGTGTTTTTATCATGGAGCGGCTGGCTGACACCGGAGTACATGTGATCTGCTTCTTGATATTGAACGCTCGTCCTGTCTCTTTTGTGTGGTCCGTTTAAGAACCTGCGTGTTCTCATGGACTGGCAGACTGTGTGGGATTTAATGAGTACCCGCGGCTACAGGGTCCTCAGTTTTCGTGCCTCTGGCATGATTTGCAGTTCTCATGTATTATGTTTTTGATTTATTATGCAGAAAACAATCATCTGAACCCTTGCGTCGTGAATGAATGTGATGCATGGTCCTTCGGAGATGGTTCCCGGCGGCTACGCTTCCTTCGTTTGTTGTGCATCGTTGTGCAGCATTCTGGACTTGATTTCAACGCGCTGCGCTTAAAACTTGAGTGCTGCTGATTTCATTTGATCTGTCTTCTTGTGTTCTTTTTGGTGGCTTTTTGTATATTTGTTTCTTCCTGTCTTCTTTTCCAAATGTTGGGTCATCAGCCACAAACTGCTGCATATTTTGAATAAATCAAGATATAAGAACTCAAGTGTTCTGAATTTCATCTGCTAGAGCTCTGTGGAAAAAAATACACAGTAACTCTGCAGTGTTTGCATGAGAATTCCTTCATCTAACCAACGCGTGACACGATCAGCATAGAATAAACAAACGAACAGCGGAGCAAAGAATTAAAAAAGAGTACTCGTGATCCAATCGCACTGAAATTCCCTCCGGAAGAAGTAAGGACATTCGTAAAATACTCCGGAGGTGCCACACGAGAACTCCGGATAGCCGGAGTGAAAAAACAGCATAAAATACTCCGGAGGTGCCTCGCAGTTCTTCCGGCGAGCCGGAGCGAAATGCTGATAAAAAGTGCCGCGCCACGCAATCACTCCGGTCGGCCGGAGTGAAATACCAGTGAAAAGTATTCCGGTTGTGCCACGCAATCGCTCCGGCCAGCCGGAGTAAAAAGTTACTCCGAACAGGGGGGTTCGCTAAAGGACAGGCGTTTTACTCCCACCTGGGAGTAATTTTCTTTTACAGTGTATGATACTGGCAGCGCCACGCCTTCAGTATAAACGAGTTGCAAAATCCGGCAAGGCACCTGTCTTGCACTACAAAAGTTCATGGTGTACTGCGGTGAGTTGCGTCCTCGCTGCAATTGTTACAGCGTAGCGTTTCGCGTGTTTGGCCATGGATGGGTTAGAGGACGAACGCTCTCGCGTCTTGTTCGGCCGCGGTGTAGGGCGGTCAGTTTGGCTTCTATGAACGCCTGTTCTGCCTGCTTGAAGCAACTTAGGACATCACTATACGATTGAAAAAAAAATCTAAATTGAGCGAAAACTAATGAATGGGCTGGCTGCAAAGGGATCCAACCACCTTATGCCGGCGACCACAGATACCCTGGTGAGCGAAAAGTGAAAACCAAAACTGCGTTGCTCATTGGTCGTGCCGTAACTGTAACATCACTAGTCGGCGTAAAAGTCGCGGGCCCGCCAACATTTAGGCACTTCACGTTGCGTACATTACACTAAATACCAAAAAGGTATGAACAAGCTGATTAGGTTTGCGTTTACGCTTACGATCCCTAGCGATGATCCGTGCGTAGCGCACGTAGTCTGAACACGGTTTTGCTCACCGATACGGTACCCAGAGCTTTGCCCACTCGTCATGATTCTCTTCGTGGAGATGTGTGGATAAAACCTTTTTGGAACACCTTCATCAGTTGATCAATATAGCTGCAATAGCCCCTAAAAGCTTCCGCTGCATGCATGTTCGCAATTTTAAAAATTAAAACAAGAAAAATGATTCCTCATAATTCCAACCTGTCGTTCCTTTGGGGATTTAGCGATGGCACTGATTAAAACATTCGAAAAATAACCTGCATTTTGAATATGCAATATTTGCTTCGAGTACCGAATCAAATATAAAAATAATTGCGTCGTTATTCGAAATATTGGAATAGTTGCAGACCCCTACATTTTACAGGTGGAGTTCAGATGAAGCTGATTACTTTTAATGAGATCAAGGTGGATGTACCCTTTGAGATCCAGGATTCTAGAATGAGTTTTGTTGGTAATCGCGAGCGATAAATAGGCTACACCAGACTGCAGGTCCAACTTGTATGCGCAGTAGTAAGAGCTTCCTGATTACTTTAAACATGTCGCATCCTGTCAAGCATTGATGAGTATGTATTTGGCATGCGTGTGTGTGCGCGTGTGTTTGCGCATGTTGTAATAAGAATCTGTCTATAAACATATATAAGGTTTCAACCAAATGGAGCTGCAAGGAAATCGCAACTAGACTAAAGATAACCGAAAGTTTTGAGCACTGCCTTAGAAGCACATATAAAAAATTTCTTTACTGGAAGTTAAGGTCATTTTCGCCTTGCTGATTTAACACATAGTTGTTCAAATGTTTCTTTTTCTTTTCTTTTTCTTGAACATGTGGAATGTTGCCTACAATTGCCAGGAGATCTTGTTGTTGCCCATGCGAAGAAGCCGTCTGGCGTCAACACCCTGTGTTCAAGGCTTCTCAGATGTCCAAATGAACCCCATGACAACGCAGCTCTCGAGCGAAACTCCTGCAACGGAATCCGTCAGAAAGTGGTCTGCAAAATAAAGTGTTGAAAAGTGTTTTCCATCCTTTTAGTGCCAGCCAGATAGCAGCAGGCTTTCCTAAAGGGCCATGTAAACACACTCTAAGCCAAAAGAGAGCAACGGGGGTATAGGTGTTCCTCCTTTGAGGGAGTAACTGCATTGCCACTCCCATTACTCCCCCTAAAAGGAGCAACTGCAAGGGGATGAACCGTTACTCCCGTTTCTGTTGCTCCTTCGGAGGATGAACAGTTACTCCCTCCAGTTGCTCCCCCGAGAACCAACGGTTAGTCTTTACCGTTACTCTCGCGTTTTTGCTGCTACTCTCTGAGGAGCAACTGTTCATGCTTCCAGTTACTCCTAAGGGGATGAATATTTATCTCGAACATGCATTTCAGATGCTGAGCACATGGCCAGAGCTCCTTGGCAGAAAACTGCTTGGGTGCTTACAACACAAAATGTAGACAAATTTAAACGAAAAGAAATGCTTTATTATTATTTTCTTTTTTTTTATGCAACGTGTGGGCACACAAAGAAGTAGAGGTCGCTGCACACCGCTGCCAACACCAACTGAGCGGCATAATACATCAAAGGCTTCCTGCGTCTTCAGATGAAAAACTGTCGAATTCCCAGCACAGGGCAGTCTGCGTCATCATGGCAGAAACAAGGTCAACTTCTTCGACTGTGAATGCCTCGAGCTGCGCAGGGCTGTTGCTTCCGTCAAGCTAGCGCCTTCGAATGTCACTGCAGGCATTCCATGTGAAGCATCTCGTTGCTGCAAAAAGAAAAAAAAGTCAGGTGTTTTACACGTAAGCACAGACACGCAGTTTGCACCAAAAAAAAGCGATCCTTTCACATACGTAACACATAGAAAAAGTTTGCACTTACCGAAATTCACTTGCCTTCTGCATTTTTGCACAATCGGGAACAACATTATCTGCGGTATCCACTAACACGAGAAAATCATCACAGACCTGCAAAAAATAAATAAAAATAAAGAACATGCATCAAATATTGTTTTATTTAGTTGCAGTAAAGTATGGTTCAGAAGAGCCAAGTGCGAGTCAGCCTAATTACGCGCAAGCGGTAAAGCTCAAACGGCGTTATTGAGCTTAGTAAAACGACATGAAATTTCAGACGATTAGTAGTGAAGTCAAAACGTGTTAAACGACTAAGTTTCACCAATGCTTCACAGCGCATACACATTACTTGGTGCAGAATAATAACGACCGCACCCAGATGAACCTACAGCACTTATCTGTGGCTCTGCCAACGCTCAATTTTGTGAAGGTTGTACATCATTAAAGAAAGGAAAAACAATCAGCCAGCTGCTTGAGAAGTCAACACATTGCGCATGCCGTGAACAAGCACAACTTTGGGGGTCGAGAACGCCACAAGCAATGCTAGACTGTAATTACCTACAGTGTACAAGCATTAAATGTAGTTGGAAATGCAACGCAGTTCGTCACCACTCACCTGCAAGCTGATGCATGCAGTCTTTTGTCCGGCGAGCAAACTGGTGCTTTGCAGATAGCTGAAAACGTCGTTTTACGTCGTGTTTGTTCCATCCACCAGCGAAATCCACAGCAGTGTTGCGCTCTCGAGAGATCAGCATACACTAAGCTACACGACGAATAAATAGAAACGCAAATCTGCGAAACACACGCACGAGCACAACATGGCACATCGGCATGCCCGTCGACCACCAACCATATGAATAAGAGTAGTGCGAACGTGAACCTAGTTGCGCCGAAAAAACGTCGAGGGGTGGCAGCACGGGCGTCAGCGCAATGCTCTTAGTGTGTTCCCATATTTCACACATAAAAAAAAAGGTTACTCATACTATCACTAATAATTCTTCAAGCCCAAACTGCGTTTCAAAACTCTCTGTGCTTCGACTATGTAGGAAATAATGATTTAATTATCATTTAGTAAGATTTACATCGTTTGCTATGCTAGCGCCACACTTGCAGCTAGCGAGCAGATTTGTCATTATTACGCATTTTACGTTGAAGTGTACTACTAAGTTTCGCAAATGACGAACGGCGTGTCTGGGCGTGTTTTTTTTTTTCTTTTCTCTTTTCTTATTTTGAAAGCCTCGTCGTGCCTCGTTTTTCACGTGTTTCGGTGTTTGATCGGCTTTGACATAGCTTTGACGACTTTCTCTGTGCTGCTCCTGAGCGTGTGTTTTACGAAGAGCTGCCGTGTTAACGCGAAATATAGCGTACGCGTGTTGCGGCAGCTGTATTCGCGGACTTTCTGTGGTCAGCCAGCGCCGCTTTTGTTTTTCTGCGGATGCTAAAATAATTAAGTGTTGTGGTGTGGTGCACTGCGGCGCAAAAAAAAGACAAAAATCTGGCCCCCTGAATATAAATGCGGGCGCCTGCATATTTGTCGGCGGTGTCCTTTGGGGAGTAACGGTTGCGTGACGAGAGCAAGTGCTGCCGTTTCTCCTTCCGTTGCTCCCTTTCTAGCACGAGACTAAAACACTTGCTCCCCCGTTTTCGAACGTGTCAGCCATCTTGTTCCACTTGGTCTTTTTGGGGAGTAACTGTTACTCTAAAGGACTAAAAGCAGCCGTTGCTCCCATTTTGGCCATTTTTGGCTTAGAGTGCAGTCTCTCACTTTTTTTGCACACCCCAAACAAGCTCGCCAATTCGTACAGCAAACCGCGGCACTCATATTTTCCGAATATGACAGTGCTGCGGCCCGCGCAGACCCTCCATTTCGAAAAAAAAAATCCCCACGCTTCTTTCCTTCGCCTGACCAAACCCCCGTCGTACGCGCAGTGAGGCAAAGTCGCCGATCGGCGACTTGACGTGGCACTGAGCTCGTCGATTGGACCTTTGCCTATACGAAACGGCGCCTTGGCCCTGCGGTGATGCAGTTTTGGCCACGTAGTCCGCATTTTCACTTTCCTGTGCTGCCCTCTGCCGTCTTCTAGAGCCCGAGGCTAACGGGAGAAGCGGTGTTGCCAGAATTTCAAGCAACCTTCCTTGAAATGAGACAGGGGCTACACTCATCTGCTTTATATATTCTTTTTCTTTCCAGAAGTGCAATTACCAGCACGGACATGGGCCACCACAGGAGATGACGTCAATACTAACTCCCTTAATACTAACACGCCAAGGATGACAAGGCGCCATTGACAAAAATAGGTCCTAAAACTCGTAAGCGCAAAATCGACGAAGACTACGAAGGAACATAGATACACAGGACAGGCGCAATCTGTGTTCCTTCGTAGTCCTCGTCGATTTTGCGCTTCCAAGTTTTAAGATTATGAACCAACTAGCCCAGCAACGCATTCTTCTAAAAGATAGGTCCACCTATCGAAACGTCGGCCAGCCTCTCTGGGGCACCTCCACTGTTCTTCCTGCTTAACCCACTACGTGCTTCCATTTGTCGGCTCCCATATTGATTTTCGAGTTCTGTTTTTTGTATTAGTTAAAGTAGATTGCTCGGCTCATGTTTACGAGCCGCGTTTTTACGCTGATGCTAGTGCATCAGCTGCACCACTTTCTTTATTCAAATGATTCCAGCAAAACTTCCTGATCGCATTTTAATGTGTCAAGTAGCCGACACAACCCGCTGTCTAAGGCTACATGTAATTCGCATTTATTTTACCTATAACCTTATTGTGCGTAAATTAAATTGTGCATCTTTTGCAGTACCGTAATTTTGTTTCCTGCTTATTGAAGACACTTCAATCTTTATTTCTATGGCAACAGCTGCTGCAAAAGATGCGATTACAGAGGGATTGCACAGCAACAAAGTACAGCTGTGCGTATAATTAATTCACAATATCGATAGCATATGCCCGAGAAAATTCCAGTCGCAGAAGCCACTGGAGTCGGCGGCGTGTAGATTTCGCTCGCGGCACCGCCTTACCATTTTCACTGGAGCTATCTCCAGTTCGGCGCGCTACATCCCGTCATATAGTGAAAGAGCTCCTGGTGTGTGGTTTCACATTGGTGCTATTGAAGTGCATGTTGAAGCGCACAAGGTGATCGATATTATCCGGAGCCCGCCACTACGGCGTCTCTTTGAGCTGCTTTGAGATGTTAAATCCGAAAACCAACCATTGGTTGTAAACTTCACCAAATAATGTACCCGAGATCACACGTATTTCGACAAGCAGCATCGAAGAAGCAGCAGCGAGAATAATAGTGCCGATGCCATGACGCCTGGACGGCCGGAACCTGCATGCAGTGTGTTGACATTGCCTGCAAAAGGTGGGCTTCTCCGCAGTGTAGAGGAGCCATTTCTGACCACGTGATGGCGCTCGGCGAACAGTGGTGCATACCGGGGCATATGACAACGTTAATCAGGAAATTTTGTGGGATATATTGAAGGAAGTGGGCATAGGTGACGACTGTATACAGCTTTTGAGGGAAATATACCGAGAAAATACAGTTTGTGTAGAATGGGAAGGAATAAGCAACAAGGACAGCGTTGACATTAGCAAGGGGCTGAGACAGGGATGTCCTTTGTCCCCGCTGTTATTCATGCTGTACATGGTGAGGATGGAAAAAGCGCTAGAAGGTAGCAACATTGGATTTAATCTGTCACACAAACAGGCAGGCGCGATGGTTGAGCAGAAGCTTCCAGGTCTATTTTATGCTGGCGATATTGTCTTATTTGCGGACAGCCAAGATGATATACAGCGGCTGGCAGATATATGCGGAAGGGAAGGCGAGGCTCTAGGACTAGGTTTTAGTGCAACAAAATGTGGATTGATGGTATTCAATGATCACGAAGACCATGCGGTCCTAATACAGGGCCAAGAAATACCGAGGGTAAGCGAGTACAAGTACCTCGGAGTGTGGGTAAATGAGGGGGGATAGATATATGGAGGTACAAGAGAAAGCATCGGTAACAAAGGGAAAGAGGAATGCTGCAATCATGAAGCACAGAGCGTTATGGGGATAACAACTTCGAGGGCTGTGGAAGGGTGTGATGGTTCCGGGGCTTACATTTGGGGAACTCAGTGATGTGAATGAAGTCAGAGGTGCAATCAGGAATGGATGTAAATCAAAGGATCAGGGACGCCTCGCGTTGGGCGCTCACGGGAAGACGACAAATGAGGCTGTAAAGGGTGATATGGGATGGACAGCTTTTGAAGTGAGGGAACCCTCAGAGCAAAATTAGATTTGAAGAGAGGCTGAGGAAAATGAAGGAGAGTAGATGGGCAGGGAAGGTTTTCAGGTATTTGTATAGAAAAAAAACGTCGACACGCAGTGGAGAAAAAGAACTAGGAGGCTCACCAGTAAATATACGGCTAGCAGTGTGGGCGACATGGCAACAAGGAGCATTAAGCGAAAAGTCAGAGAGGCGGAGAGGACTTATTGGATGACAGCGATGGAAAAGAAGCCGGCTCTCAGTGACTACCGAAAGGGAAAAAACGAAATAAGGAGGGAGAGGTTTTATGATAATTCAAGGGGAAGCGCTTTACTGTTTGTAGCAAGGTCGGGTTGCCTTAGAGCGCGTAGCTATAAAGCGAGATTCTGTAACGAAGAAGAACAATGTACATGCTGTGGGGGGAACTAAGGAAACGATGGAACATGTACTGATTGAATGTGGCGATATCCACCCAGATATACGTGTGGGCACGAGTCTACATGAAGCCTTGGGTTTTAGGGACAACAGTGGAAAGCTGAACACGTCCGCGATAAAAAATAAGTAAGAGACGGTTAGAGTATTGGTGGCAGAAAAGTAGAGGTAAAGGACAACAATGAAGAATGGGAAAAAAATAAAGGTCATTCTGCCTTAAGAGGCAGAGAGATGGACCGTGAATTTATATTTTTTGTTTGCTATAATAACATAGATTTAATCAATGTAGATAAGGCATTAGGCCAACATAAAAAAGAAAGTTTTTTTTTCGAGCCTGGTGGCAGACATGTCACCGCCCCCGTTATAAAGGGGGACGCTCATAGCATCCATCCATCCATCCTGCTAGGACCCCCTGGAGGCAGAGCGAGCGGCGGCAGGAAAAACTGGCGCATCTCTGGCTTCTACAGGAGCCCTATCGCCCCCGAGATCGGGCTACAGGTGGCGGCACCGTCACCGCGCTAGTGTGCATAGGCGGCCGCTTTTTTGTGAGCGGTGGGGAGCCGATTGCCGGCGAATAAAATGCGTTGACTGCAGCCTACTCGTTATATATATATATATATATATATATATATATATATATATATATATATAAAGGAAAGAATTGTAAACTTAAGGACTCGTTTGCTTTGTTAAACACAGTATTAATGAGAACTAACGGACAAAGATGCCAAGGAAAGTATAGGGGAAGCTATTAGAAGTAATGGTGATGTAAATGTGAAGAAAGGAAAGTGGACGAAAAGACACCCGCAGGGACCGAACCTGCGACCTTCGAGTAACGCGTCCGATGCTCTGCCACTGAGCTGCGGTGGCGGTCATCCCCCCGTCCACTTTATAGGGTATATATGTGTGTACTTAAACGTGGGAGCGTCAGTCAGCACCGCCTGTTGCCATTACGGCGAGTGTGGAACACTCTTTTTTTGCCTGTAGACGTCACGTAGTACGTAGTATATATATATATATATATATATATATATATATATATATATATATATATATATATATATATATATATATATATATATATATATATATATGTGTGTGTGTGTGTCGTCCATAACTGCACGAAGCTTGCCGAACGTTACTATTACTTGTGAGAGAAACGCAGTCTGCAATTGAAACGGATGTTCGAGCTTGGCGATTGTCTGCGTTTTCGCGCTATATCACGTTTCTTGTATTTTTATTTCTCACTTTTCTTGTATTTTTATTTGTAACTGTTGAGCTCGTATCCCGCCTACTCCGCAGTGCTGTAGTGCGATTGAATTCATTCTTCGCTTCATGTATGCTGGTCTTGAATACTAAAAAAGAGAGAAAGAAATCCCATATTCTTGGGCGATGAGCTAAAATAACCGCTAATACGCATCCGCGACATATTGTCAGCCGTGGTGGTCGTGGAGGGCCGTCCGACGCAGTACTCGTCGTCTACCTCTTCCCGGCCTTCCGAAGACCCTGTGCCACCGAAACAATTGCCCATCTTATAGGGCATGTTCTTTGTAAGGAGTTTTAATCACAGTGACAGTTTCTGCCGTGGTCTTGCCAAGTTTTCACGCAATGCTTGATCGCAAATCTATGGTCTAACGAGAGCTCCATTTTAACTTGCCAAAAACAACTCTCACGGACAGGCCCCTCTTCACTCTCATGCTTGGAGCACACTAAGCGACTGAGCACTGCTTAGCTGGGTTCCCCCCACTGCCATTTTCAACCGTTTAGACCATGCTCCGGCGTACAGTTACGTCACAATAAATCCCCTGACATTACTTTCAGAGCGGACTCTGTATACATCCTCAATGAGAACAAACAGACAATCAAAGCGAAGACAGTATATGGGCCGTTATTTGTAGTAATTATGATATAAATGTGAATAAACGAATGCGGACCAGTGGTCAACTTGCCGCTGGCAGCGACAGAACATGCAACTTTCGAATAACGCGTACGGTGGTCTACCAATTAAGCTCAGGCGGTGGTCGTCCTCACGTCCACTTTATTGGCTATATTTGAGCATTTAACTTCGAGGAAAAAAATGTTGACGCCTAAGCACCACCAGAAAAAAAAGACATTGGAAGCGAGCGTCACTTGCAACTGATTTTTAGGCGTCTATATTTTTTTCTTTAATGTTATGTACCAACTAGCACAGCAGCAAGTAGATCTAAATGCGCATTTAAACCCAGGAGTGTTCGTCAGCGCCACTGGTAAACGCGACGGCGATTGTTGAACACTCATGGCGGTTTTTTTTCGCGTTTTTTTTTCAGAAAGAGCCTAATCAAGAAACCGATACTGGGCTAAATTTCACTGGTGCTTAAAGCGCGCCTAAGTATATGTAACTTTTAATACAATTGTCATAAAAATGGGGCGATTCCTCATATATGAGGAATCGCCCCAGTGTGGAATAAAAAATGAGCTAAATCCTGCATCTGTTTGATTCAATTAAACCAGCGCTACGTCAACAATCGTGACCAAAAGAACCGACATGGTCTCATCCAATCTGTTTCATTTGCGTCCTAGTTGCTCCCCTATCGATGTTTCGTTCTAGATTTAGTTTTTCTTGGGCTAGTTGGTACTTACTGAAGGACATGATGTTGTAGGGCAAAACTACAATATAAAGAGTAAGAGGCCGACTTTGCTACTCCTCTCTGCCTTTTAGTGCTTCTTTAAAGATTTGTGCTGCCGACAACTGAAATGAAGTTCGTGGGCACCGATATATTCTTTGAAGAAGAAGCAGTGATCCGAAACGGCACGGCGTAAAGAGACCTCAGAAAAAGAAGAGCTGAAGCTTATTTTCAAGGCCTTCAATAGATGCGAAAAAAAAAATGCCGAAACTGCGGAATAGTGTGCCTGTTGCCTGGAAGGACGTCATTCGATCGTTCTTTATGTCTAGTCATCGCCGCTATTCCCATGAAACAAGGGATGGCACCGACGTAAGCACAAATATGGTGTTAAATTTCTCGCGAAATATTGGTACATCGTTCATTCGGTGCGATTTAGAATTCATTCGCGAGCTAATTCAAGGCCAAATGAAATGTTCCAATCGATAAGAACCAAGTACAAATTTTGCTTCTGAATACGAACGGTAGTGCGGTATATAGATTTCAACAGCAATATATATTTTAAGTATTTGGGCGACATGAACAAACTGGCAAAAAATTCTTGGAGCAGGCCCGGTCATATTTTCAGTAGCACGAATCAGCGATATTCTCAGTTTGAGTAATACCCCTGTCACACGGCCACCTCCGAACTCCATTTATCTCGTTCGTCGTTTCGTCGAGGGAGATGGGGTTCGTGTCACACGGTCTACATTTCGCTGAGGAAGTCAAATGGAGCGTTTGGCGAATGGAGTTCGAAAACGACCATTTGGGCTCGATGAAGTACTCTCGTTCCCAGATAGTGACTGCTGCGAAGAACACCGCGCTAACAAAATCGTCTCAATAAGCTCAATTATAAATTTTAACTCTATACTTCTGTTCGGCGTGGCATTACACACCACGTAGTGTAAGTTTTAATTCTATATTTAGGGACATCAGCACCTGTACCCTCCACACCAACGCTTCGCCATGCCGCCACCGGCAAGCGTAGCGCCATATTGTTTGTTTATACATGTGCGAGGCACACGCACGTGCACAGTGCAGCAGAGATGGACATCCCCAGCACGTCGTCGGCACCATCGCTCGGACCATCAGCCGAGGATCGCAAAGGTAGCGCGTCTACACAGCCGCGGTCAATGTGGACCGAGGCGGAGACTTGGGTGCTAATCAGACTGTGGGAAGACCACTTGCCGCAGCTCCGGGGCGAGAAGCACAATGCAAGGGTGTACGATGCCATCGTCGTAGGCCTTGCGCAGAACGGCATCATAAGGACTCGCCGACAGGTGCAGATGAAAATAGACAACCTGACACAGAGGTACAGGTGAGCAATTTGCACTAATCGGTGAATGCATACTGGGGCGCAAGGAGAAAGCCAGTTTGGCACGATTCCGAATGTAGTGCCTTCCTACGGTGATACATAAATGATCACCATACGAGCGCGCGGAGTCGTTAAAATTTTATTCGCGGGGCGTTATGGATAGCGCCGTGCGGCCTTGTCCATTGCTTAGACGGATCGTGCCAAATTAGGAGCTGCCTGCATATCGTACCTCTGCGTGACAGCCGAGCTGGAGCGAACGCCGGCTGCATTGGCGGCTGTTGGGGGGAAGTCGCCGTGTCAGCGCTTGCACGACGACCGAGTGTTGATCCATGAGCAACACTGTCGCGTAGTGCAATAATGCAATTATAGCGCTTAAGAAACTAGGCGCGCCGTTTTGCTGCGGTAAAGTGAGTGGGCATGTCTTCAGATTGTAAAACTTCTGTACACTGAACTACCTTTTTCTGAATATGTTCACCATGTTTTCGGCTCTCTTGAGTAGGCTTCGAAGTTGTATTCGCGGAGTTTTCAATATTCTCCGAAATTGGGCGACAGCAGTGATCTTCGGTTAACTGCTGTTGCCACAATTCTGGTCTTTGTCTTCCGTACTTGAGCTGCCAACTCAATGCAGTTTGGGTACCCAAATCTTCAGTCTCCGTTCCTAAAGAAAGTGAGATGATCACATAAACACTTATATCGAAGTTAGAGTGTAAATTAAACGAGCTAGTGGGTTTTGCATGTATCTGAGCATGTCTCGACACATTACAAGGCTTTGTGAAGTAGTCCGGCATCTACCATTTGTGTAGTATACGCTATTCTCCCAGTTGTAATCGTTGCTTTCTGTGCTTCCAGGAGGGAGTCACGACAACATACCACGGGGTCCTCACCATCTCCCTGGCCATTCTTCTCGGAGATCCACAGGTTTTTAGGATCCCTGCCTGCAAATGATCGATCTCTCGATCAAGAGAGCCCTTGCTCTACTAACGAAACTGTTGAGATGGTAAGCAGTACAAACATACGTGATGCTTTTACTTTTCAAGGAACATACGCACTGAGATCTAGATTTTCCGCGTTTTTCATGAGTGCCGAAATTACTTTTTATGGACACATTTGGCGAAAGAACTATGAAAAACTGGACACCCATCACTTCATGAACGGCATATGTAGGCGTGTGTGTACAGCTAACCATTTGCAGCAATGGCAGGCGCTTTCTCAGGTGACTTTCGCACAAGGTTACATTTATGCTTGTGATAACCGTGGCCTGGAGTCATGCAAACTTGTGTGTTCTGCAATCACAGTGGGTGCTGTGTTTGCTCACAGAGAACTCCTGTAGCATGAAAAACTCCATAGTATTTCCTGTGCTTGTGAAGCCACTAGAAAGCTGTTAAAACTAATACCCTATGACACGGCACATACGTCATTCGCAGTGATTGTGAATAGGTGTTAATTCTATTTTTTTGTTCCTGATACACGGGCGTAGCGAATGACCATCAGACAAAATGGCATTCAGCCATTGAGTACGTTTCTTGAACCCATCCAACTGCTACATGGGTAATCTCGACCACAAGCACATGAAAAAAATTACGAAAAAACGATAGCTTAAAGCGCAAAGTAATCAGTGTTAAGGTTCTGATTAATGGCTTCTGGTAACTTCTTGATAACTTTTTGACGTACAGCATGACAGTTGAAGCAACTTGTGCAGCTATATACTTCCCTAATTGTGACTTCACGTCGCCTCCCGTTGGTCACGTTTACAAGAATTCATCTGTTCCTTCTTTTTCACTTCCTCTTTTGGTTTTGATAGAGTGGTGCAGCAGTAGCAAGGTCAGCATTTTTCACCCGATATCTATCCGCAGCCACAGAAGCAAATTTTGCAGTTTCGTCAGCGGACAATAATAAGAGTCAGAAAGCGCACTGAACTGACGACAAACATTGACGTCAATGGCAAATGCCATTTTGTGCAACCGTGCAGACCAGGAAAACAAGGTCGTAAGGACATTCACATTCACTTTGAATATCATTTAGCGAGACTGACATCACATGTGCTGTGCGTCAGGGACTATGAGATACTTCGCCGTAAAATGTATCATTTTCTTTCATGTGTAAAAAGTGAGTTCTTGCTGAAGGGCCAAGAAGTGGACCATTTAAACATTTTTCCCTCAATCATTAATTTTATACTAATGAGTAGTCTACAACTGTTCAGTTATTCAAGGGATCAAAGGTCTGAGTACTGCTCTAAAAGTTGCTAGTCGGATTCACACTATGAGAATGCCACCAGAGGGTCGTGCCGGAGAAATAGAAGACGAAAGGTTGTTTCGTCTAGAAGATTATCACTGTGGTTTAACATGTGTGTAAGAATGTCGTCACAACTTGTTCCTGAAAAGAGCCAGTTGTACATGGGTTGCTTAAATAACATTTTTTTTATTCATTTCAGATCGTTTCAAGCATGGAGGCAGGTAGATGTGCAGATGAACGGCCAGATACGCCAGAGCCTTCCAATGACAGCCAAATGTTGCCACCGCACAGAGTGTACGACAAGCAAATAGCGTTCCAGAGGCACAGACCACTCAACAGAAGCGCCGTCCGGCAAAACGAAAGAGGGTGTCTGCCACAGAAACGTTTCGGAACACCCTGCTGGAGCAGCAAAACAAACTAATAGCTGCCCTAGAGGATGCCACCAAAGCTGAGCAAGTTTTGCGAGAGCGCCAAGTTAAGGCACAGGAGAAGTTGGTGGACCTGATGTCTCAGTTTTTTAATAAATAAAAACCAACCAATGGAACTTCTTCATGCCATGTCTTGGCTATTGGGCCATCTGTTGATGTAAGTGCATGGCAAGTGCAGCTCGGATGTTCTTGCCAGTTGCAACGTGTGCATCTGTGGTGTGCACTGGTTGCTGAAATACTGCGTCATGCAGCTGTGCTTCATTGATCCATTGCTGCGGCACAGTGTCATTGTAGTGCTCGCAAATATTGTTGAGCACACAGCACGCCCTTATAATAATCGGCACATGGCTGATATTGCACTCCATCCGCTTCATTATGAACCTGAAACGGGCTTTAAGCCGTCCAAAGGCATTTTCCACTATTCTGCGCGATTTTGATAATTGGTAGTTGAAATGTTTCTGCTCATCAGAACAGCTTGTGCTGGCAAATGGCTTCATTAAATTCGGTGTCAGGGGAAACGCCTGATCACAAAGTACCTGTGGCGGCACAGCAACGTTGCCCAATGTGGTTTTCGGCTTCCTGAAGGTGGGTCCTTCAATCAGGCGCGACATGCTTGACTGATGATACACGTGTTCATCGTGGCATCTTCCTGGTGACCCAACGTTGATAAACCGGAACATGTAGTTGTGGTCCACCAGTGCGAGCAGTATCACACTGTACCTGGAATACAATGCAGTATCAATGTCAATGATCCACGGCAAAAAAAC
Organism: Rhipicephalus appendiculatus; assembly: GCA_030522465.1. NCBI lineage: Eukaryota > Metazoa > Arthropoda > Arachnida > Ixodida > Ixodidae > Rhipicephalus > Rhipicephalus appendiculatus. The sequence continues at coordinate 27,853 of JALIZH010012576.1, read as the reverse complement.
TGGATAGCGGCATTATGGCAAAGCGCGTCTTGTAGGAAATGGAGTAGCAGCATCAGATAGCAATGAATAGTTCATTTAGTAGTATGCCAAACCAAATACAGTTAACAGGAACATGTCAGGTATGTACAATGTAATCTGAATTTAGCAAAGCTTTCATGCCTAGATAATTCATTTCTGTGAAGACAGTGCTAGGTAAAAACCCACAGTAAGCTCTGATACATGGTATTCTTTGTATTTATTTTTTTTGTCAGGTGTGGTCGTTTTGAAATGGATGTTAGTGTCCCAAAGCTCCGAATAGAAAGCACCCACAAAGCAAAGATTCCCTCATGTGCTTACGTAGTGTTGCTTGTGCTGATGCCCTTTAAGCATTCGCATTGTCCCACAGATCTCGCTACCACTGTCAAGCACAGAACTGATTACCATAATCAAACAAGCTATAGTCTCGATTCATTGTGGAGTGCTGAAACAATCCCCATAACCAAAAATAAGCCAGTGTTCAAGGGCTGGTCATGGTAGCAAATACGGAATGCTGCATCCTGCACAATACCTAATAAATAGTACTTGCAAACATAGATGTACCAGTGCATGCAAATTGTACACTACACAGCTGCTTAATTCTCGAGTACGACGTCGATAGCTCTGTCCTGTAGTTGTTATGTGTTGCCAAATTTTCTATCGGCAAGCGCCGCTAGACTGCGGCTTAATGTCGCATCTGATCAAACTTAGCTCTATAACCTATTGTCCTAATTGTGGCAACGCTCACCATTCATTCGTGCACTTACCAGCCTTTATAATTATAGTAGTCGCTGGCGTTCTCTTTTGGAGGGGAACCGGGAAACGGCACCCGTCCAGAGCGCCCACACCTCGTGGGAACCCGAGAGAAAGCTGGAAGTCTTTAATGTGATCCTCCATTTCACTTGGAGTAGGCATTCCCACCCATCGTTCTTCAAGCGAGTCCACTACGGCTTCACAAAACTCGCGGTAAATTATGTGGACCGTGGACCTCCCCATGTCGAACAAATTTGCGATAGTTCTGTCCTCGGCTGACGAACACAATTTATAGAGGGCTACGGCGACCCTCTTGTTGACCGGAATGGCTTCACGCATATTGGTAGTCTGGCTCTCCATCGTGGGTCGGCAAACGTCGACCAGGTATTTGAATGTCGTTTGCGACACTCGAAAGGACTGAGGGAAATTCTGTTCCCCAAGGTTTGGTAGAGTTTCCTCAAACCACCGACCATGCCGAGCGTACGCCCACGCTTCCCTTGGTCCGCGGAAAGATGATGATGCCACCGCAGCAACCAAACAGCTGTTCGCGATTATTTGGCGCTTGATAGCGCGTACTTTGCAGGCCGAGGCTTCCAGCTCCCACTTCGGTATCTGTTAGTGCGGCCATGGCAAGCGCGACCTTCTTTTTCACGTCCTCAGCTTCGTCACTCATCCTACCAGCCTAGAGACGCGAACACACACAATTTCATAGCGCACGACCACAGTGAACCAGACACGCTCACCTACGTTCGCTCACCACTCAAGCCACTGTAAACACACGTAGCTCACCAAAACAACAGCGTAGTGTGGCCATCATTGCTTTCAACTTCTCCGTGCTTGGAGAACACAAGTCTTGCAATAACATATCGCATACTTTCTAGCTTTAATTTTATTTGATTACATGCCACACACAAAAAAGAACACGTCTACATTGCTTTAAAGGTTACTACATACGTAAAAAATGGGACGTTTCGACATGCGCCGCAGCGCCGCTTCTGCCCCATGCGGCTCCCGTCGAAAGCTTGCGCCTGCTTGCGCTAGCCGTGTAGCAAGGCCACAACTCCATTCTCGTGATGCTCCATCAGGGAGTGAAATGCCGAACGGAGTGAAATGGAGTTCGGTGGTGGCCGTGTGACAGAGGTATTACAGTGGACTTGGCACTCCTAGAAAAAAAAAATTCGGGGACCCTTAAAGGAGTCCTGACACAAAAATTTTCGCCCCGCGTTTTTTTGCTTCAATGTGTTGCTGGGGGCCTGTTAGTCATAACACGGCACATCGTTTGCTGCAGCGCGCGACAGATAATTAATTACAAGCTCCTCATTACCGACACAGCCTCAGTTTCGGTTTGACAGAGCTCCAAAAACGACAAGCCGCCGGGTGCAACTATCACCACCTAGCGAGTGAAACGCTCGGTCACGTGAGCACACAGAACAGTGTCGCACTTCCGCACGGTCTGCATCGTCTGCTTGCATTCGCTTGTCACACATGCTGCGTGCTGTCGTCGCCGTTATTGTCCTCGCTGTCGTCGTCGGGCTCATCGTCGTCTGATGGCGACGATTTTCTTGCGGCGGGGATGGAAGGAATTTTCGACGTGGCGAATCACTTCAGGTTTGACCCGCTGGCGAGGAGTGGTCGGGAAGCGGCAGCGATACCAGCGACGACGACCACGATGAACCTCGCGTCGGCAATTTACAATGGTAAGACCCGACACATTCGTGCACAAATGTTCTGCAGGGCAATTCATTTAGCCAAAGTACGTTTGCTTTTTATATCCGATTGAATCACTGGATAACATTGTGATGCCCTTCAAGTTGTTGGTGCCGAAAAAAAGCTAGGTAACAGCACAGCACCAGACGTGAGCGATGCACAGGGTCGAGTCGGAAGACCCATGTACGCCAAGTCCAGTGCCTTTGTGGTAAAGCAATGCGCCTCGAAATGGAGCCCGCCAACGCGACTGTTCTACGGGGGACCAGTCCTGATACTCCTGACGTCCACAAGCGCACAAGAACTCGATCCACTTCTGCCGCCAAGGTTCGTCGCGGGGAAACGTATTGCAGCGATACGCCTGATTCCGACTTCGACGTGCAGAAGGAAACAGCGCAGAAGGATTTCGGCATTGTGGCCTGTCACTGCAGCCCAGGCAGCGCAGGGAAATCAAGAAGTCCTTGGGAGCAGGAAACGGGAAAGCTGTAGTGTCGCCGAACACAAAACTTTCAACGCGTGCGCCGCGGCAGCGCCTCCTCTTGGCCGCGGCCACACACTCACGAGCAGCCGCCGAGCAGTCACCAACAGCGCAGCGGCGAGCGCGTCAAAACAGAAATGGCGGCTACGACGTCATCATACCTTGTTGGTAGGGGGGTCACCTCGGGTCACCTCCGAGGGTGTCAATGCCGTCATGTGCGGCCTACAATGCTGGATCGCGCACGCGACCTTCAAAATTCATATAAAATAGCTTCCAAGCTTTATTCGCTGTCGATATTTTGCAGATGGTACACGCATGTACACGGGAATCGATCCAGCAGGCAATCTCGGCCGCGAAATTTTGGGTCAGTACCCCTTTAAGCTTCGCCTTTAAGAGTTGAACGCGATAGCGATATCCTGTCCCTATAGTGCGCAGTTCAATCGCTTAGTGCATACTATGTAATCGGTAGCATGCTTTAAACCACCAGCAATTACGAGCGGAAATGTTTTCGAACTTGCTATGTGCCCACTACGGGGTCTTAAAGGCCAACTCCGGCGATTTTTTCAAGGTCAATGGATTTCAATGAAATTCGCTGGGTACGTTCCTTTGCACATTTCCGTCTTTTGTGCCAAATTTCAAGTTTGAGAAATGCGCTGATTGTTTGCAAATTAATTTCAAAGATTGTCTGCAAAAGCCCACCCGGCTTCCCACAGTTATTGGCAGCATTGCGTGTGTGACGTGTTGGTTTGCCGGTCGACGAAAGTGACGCAGCCGATGGGTCCGCTAACTTTGGCCGCTACAGCGTATATTGTGCTGGCCACAAGGCGACGGTGTTTGGCCGGCGCTTCGCTGGTTTTGCGCGCGATTTTCTGTTCTCTGTGGAGGAGCGTGTGATATTCCGCGCCGGCGGGACCAGCATGCCTTGCACGACTTCCGGTTCGTTACAAACTACTACGTCATACGTAGACAGTGCACTCTGTTGGGTTTCGGTTCCGGTATTGAGCCTTTTTGCTTCTTAAAAATTATTTTCGAATTTGCTGAGCATTTCAGCTATCGGGCGCGTGACAAGAGTGTCTCAGGAACATAAAATTAAGCAGCATCGCCCTGACACGGTCAAAAAATCGCCGGAGTCAGCCTTTAAGGGAATACGCGCAGTAACGTGCGTGCATTTTGTAATGGACGGACGCCTTTGAACCACAATGTCGTTATGACATTCATATCTTCTGACGCCCGATGACAATCTACGCTTGTATCAAGCCATATTACTGCGATATTGCATGTTGTATTGTGACGCCTGTATACAGGACGCGTGTGTTTGTACAGCATGAAAGTTATTTTCACTACATTTTCAAGCAGAAGAACTTATTTCACATGTAATCCCAATTTCCATCCGTTAAAGAAAAAAAAAGCAGAATTGTGGCTGTGTCGTAGAGTACCTGCTTGCCACGCAGACGGCCTGGGCACGATCCTCATAAGGGCCGGGAAATTTTTTATTATTTATTTTATTTGCATCTTTCTCGATTTTTCGGTCACGGACAGGATGATGATTTTTCGCTCACAACCAACGAAGCCTACGCCGACACTGACGCCTACGCCGGAGTTTCTGCGAAACCAGCTCTTTAACGCTCTCGCGTTAAAAACAAATAGGCCACACTTTCTGTTTGCCTGCCTATGTCACGTAGCACGTGATCTTTATAGAGCCGGCAGCTGACCAATAATCCCTCGCATACTACATGAAGGTATCAAGCCGTCAAGAGACCCTCGCTATGAATGAATGGGACAAGGGAAATTTAAGAGCTCATTCTTTTGTTGGTGTTTTTGTTAGACACATCTAATGTGAACCAACGGACTTGACTGTCGGTTGGTTCTCATTAGAGTTGTGTCCAACAGTAAAAAACAAGCACTTATTTCCATTCCTTTGAAATATACATCACATTTCAGCTTGAATTTTATTATTATTAAGTTCTAGTAACCTGACCTTTCTACCGTCTCTTCTAAAAATTGGTGGCTCACGCGGCTGTCGATCGAAAGGCCAGCGGAGTCTATTGCAGCAGTAGAGGGTTTGAGCCATAGCCATTTGTCATTATCAACACGGATTTTAAATGCGAAGCATTTCTTAGCGAACTTCGGCGACTTTGAGCGTATCTATCTAGCTATCAATCTATCTAGCCGCCTACGACTTTGTGCTCTCCCTGGCCGTATCGTTAATGGGATTTATACCAAATTTGGTGTGGCATAACATCACTGTATGACGAACATAAATGGCTGGTCATATCATAAAAATCATGAATAAATTGTCATGAAAAGTATGATTTACATGCCAGGCTCATGACGCGCTCGCGACCGTTTTGTTAACTTGATATACAACAGATTTGGGATTGAATGACGTGACTGTATGACGAACATAAATGACAGGTGGTAATATGCAAATAATGACGTGCATGTCATGAACAACATGATTTACATGCCACGCTCATGGCGCTCGCGGCCGTTTCGTTAGCCTGATATACACCAAACTTGGTATTGAGTTATGTGACTGTATGACGAACATAAATGACAAGTGGTAACATGGAAATCATGACTTGTCATGTGGGACATGACTTGCATTCCACGCTCATGGCGCTCTCGCTGCCGTTTCGTTAGCTTGATATACACCAAACTTGGTATTGGGTTACGTGACTGTATGACGAACATAAATGACAAGTGGTAATATGGAAATCATGATTTGTCATGTGAGACATAACTTGCATGTCACGCTCATGGCGCTCTCGCGGCCGTTTGGTTAGCTTGATAAACACCAAATTTGGGATAGAGTGACGTGACTGTATAACGAACATAAGTGGCAGGTGGCAACATGAAAATCTTGGCATGCATGTCATATACAACGCCATTTACATGCCACGCTCATGGTGCGCTTGCGTCCAGTTCGCTAGCTTGATATGCACCAAAATTGCTATTGTGTGACGTGACTGTATGGCGAACATAAATGACAGGTCTTAACATGTAAAACATGACATGCAAATTATGCAAACCATGATTTCCTCCTTCCTGGCTGCTTCGCTTTACATCGATTCCCACAGTTCGTGGGATCTGCCGGCTTTTTTGCCTCTGTCACCAACGCTTCGCAAGCCAACGTTCGGACGAGCTCCAGCCACGCATTTCCGAAAAGTGCCCAAGCAGGACTCCATCGCAAACCCTCTTGCAACCTGAACTCTACATTACAGACCTCCGGCAAAATGCAGGGCTTGCACGATTTCTGGAACCTGGCCTGCAGTCGTGATGTCACTTGCTCAGTGATGAGCAGACTGCATGGGCGAAGTGGCTGTGTGAACGAGTGGCTTAAACGATTAACTGTATTGAAAAACTAGAGGCACCGTCCAGTGCTCGGCGATTATAACGCGATACTAGTAGCCCGAGGCTGCTGGCGGTGAGCGTGTAGGCGAGGGGGGTTCGTGAAGCATGGTGTCTGCAACCGGAAGATAGTCGTTCAGTCATTGTTTAGTGGTGTTGCCCGCAGAGCGCTGCCTGCCATGGCTTCAAAACAATGTGCTTCACGTGCCGCGCCACGCGTCGCGGCTGATGCTGGCACGCGTGCCTTACGAAGGATTGCAGCGCTCCGCCAGCACCACCGAGAACCACACACTGAACGACACAGCCGGACTCGACTTGGGAGCGGGGTAGGGAGTCGAGTCCGGCCGTGTGAACGACTGTCTGCCACATGTCGTCGCCATGCAGTGTTGTACAAGTCCCCGGTTCACAGTAAGGAAACATATTTCTCTATAGTTCGTCCTGTGTCTTTCTATCTTTTTCTCTCTTTCTTGCCTTTCGTTCTCTTATTTTTTATTTCTCTTTCTTTGTATATTTTACAGCGAAAGCTGTTATGAGGTCAAAAGAAGGGTCGTTTCTGCGCCGTAGTTGTCCGCTGCCGCCGCCGCCGGTGTCCGTGACCAATATCGCACGAAATAAGAAAAAACTAAATAAATAAAAAACACCATGACAGAACGGGAATCGAACCCGGGTCCTCTGCGTGGCAGCCCAGCACTCTACCACTCAGCTATCCCGCTTTTTTTTTCCTTTAATGCATGGAATCAACACCGGTAATTATTGTGTCCTGCGCACAACATAATTCGTCACATCGGAATTACCTTAACATACACAACACCCACATTCTTGCAAACAGTAGCCAGTATTTCAAAAGTCAGGCAACCACACACAAGCGTCTAGAAGGGAAAACCACTCCGGAATGGGTTCAAAAGTCTCAACAACACTGCGCACTTGAGCAGCTTCTTCTCTGAAGACAGACCTCGTCGACCGTGGCGGCTCGGCGTGTCTGTCAATCATGCGACTTTTCCATAGCGAATAAAGTCCTAATAACATAAACAGATCATATGGGGCTTTTTTTGAAAGGGAGGAACCTAATACCATGAGCAGTGATAGGAAGATCTTTTGTTATTGTTCTTTTTAGAATGTCCCAAAAATAAAATGCATCGCGACAATAAATGAAACAATGCTCTATCGACTCAGGTTGGTTGCAGAGTCTACAATTTACTGTCCAGGGCACATATATTGCTTTTTCATTGAGCCACGTCTTCACTGGTAGAGTGGAGGTGTGTAGTTTAAAGAAAAACGTTTTCGCTGCAGGCGATATCCACATTTTACGTACTCGGAATAATACGTCATGACCAGGCAAAAGCGAGTATGGCAGTCGATAAACAGGTTCAGGGAAAAGGTTATTCACAAGTGCAGCGGTTAGAGTTGTTCTATCAATATTATACAAATACTCTAAACTAAATCTGGCTTTTAAAAAATTGACAGTGTCAACAATTTCTTTTAAGAATCCCCACAGTTGCGACTCCTCAGCAACGCTTGTTGTGACATAAATAAAAGGAAGGTGGTAACACAGACGGTTTCGAAGAACCGCTAAAAGAAAGGGGTGACAAACGTCTTTAAAGTAAAAAAATCGCAACACCAACTGGGCTGCCCTTTTCAAGTGGAACAAAAAGGTTGTCTCTTCTCATGGGTTCCCATGAAGAGCACCAAATAAAACAAACAAATATCCTGTGAAAGGCTTGAATGTGCACACGAGAGCAGTGCAACACCTGCAGAACATAAATAAGCTTTGATACAAGAAAGATATTGCACGCTTTCGCTCTCGCAAAAATGGAAAGGTCTCGTCCGTGCCATGTTGCCACTTTTCGGCGGATAGTAGTTATCGCGGACGTCCAGTGTGGGCCGCTATTACGATAGTTATCGAGAGGCACACCAAGATACCTCATAGCAGCCGAATTCCAATGGATATTCGAGAAGACTGAGGGAGTTTAAGCCCACTTGCCCAACCAGAATCCTCTGCTTTTATCAAAATTTATGCTGGCGCCAGCGATTTCACAAAAGCGTAAAGTAGTGTTTACTGCTTCTTGAACGCTGGGTTTATCGACGCAAAAGAAGGCAATGTCGTCGGCATAAGCTAGAACTTTAACTTCCTCAGTCTCATATCGGTATCCTCTAAAGGTAGAATTTAGAAGCACACTTAAACATAGCGGTTCCAGGTATATTGCAAAGAGCAAAGGCGAGAGCGGACATCCCTGACGTACGGATGAATTTAACTCTATCGTATTCGAAAGGGTGCGATTTACAATTAGCCTTGTCGTGCACTTTTTATAACAGAGTGAAATACCATTATACAGTACATCACCCAACTGCAGGTGTCTTAGTAGCCGGAACAGAAAAGCGTGCTGTACCTTATCAAAGGCTTTAGCGAGGTCTATTTGAAGAAGGGCTACTTGGTCCATACTACCGTCGATACACTCCAGGACTGACCGCGCTACGTGGATATTTGTTTGTATAGAGCGACCTCGAATTCCACATGTTTGGTGGTCACCTACACATTTAGTGATCACTGTCTGCAGCCGATTTGTCAGCAACTTCGCAAATATTTTGTAATCGACGTTACTTAACGATATAGGCCTATATCCGTTAACTCTTTTTAATGATTCAGGATCAGAACTTTTTGGGATTAATGTCGTATGGCCCTGATAGAAAGAAGGAGGCAGTTCACCTCGTTCATAAGCCTCTTTAAAAAGTTGCTCCAGAAAAGGAATCAGAAGCTCCTGAAATGCTATGTAAAATTCCCCACTAAGGCCATCTGGACCAGGAGTTTTGTTTTTCTGCAACGTTGTTATTGCAAACCTTATTTCTGCCCTGGTGATGGGCCCATCAACAGTGAGTCGGTCATCCTCTTGTAATTGCGGCACAAGGACAATAAAGTGGTCCGCTTTTTTCTTCATAATTCTCTTGAAGCTCAGCAGCAGTAAACAGACTTTTGTAATATTCTTCAGTGAATTGAGTAACACGGGAACGAATCATTGCCCCTCTGTATACATCTGTATCATATTTTTTTATCTGTGCTCGAACTGTACTTATCTCATCAACGTACAATCCCGGCTCTTGACTTTCAAAAGCATGGAGCTTATGTAGTAAATCATAAAGATAGCGTTTTTCAGCATTTTTCCTTTGAGCTATTTCGCATGAAATACTAATCGCCTGATACTTAACTTTTTCTTTGAACCTTTCCCATTGAGCGAAAATTGGCAGCTGTCGACATTGTGTTACCTCATGCACCAATTCTTTAATTATTTTTACAAAACAATCCTCGCGCAGCAGCTGTACGTTAAGCTTCCATAGTGCCCAGTTTAGAGGAACCTTACGAAATTTTTGGGGACCCCATGAAACGGATACTAAGCAATGGTCTGTAAAAAATGCCCCCACCTCCCCGAAGGGAATCGTGAGGAAATGCGAATGCATTTCGCGCGCGCTTCACTCCATTTATATATGGTGGTTGTGGTTCGAAGAAGGAAAAGGCGCCTAATTTCTGCAGCCCGGTCGGGAGCACGGCGCAGCGCCTGTTTTTTTTTTTTTTTGCTTTTGTTCTGTTTTTTCTTCTTTTTTTATTTATTTTTTTTATTCTTTTTGTTCTTTGTTCCTTTTTTTTTCTTTTTTTTAGTTTTTTTAAATTTTTTTTTTCATATATAGCTCCACCGAGCTCTCGCGATGCGAGCGCCCTCACGCACTTGAAATGCATTCGCATTTAAAATTGGAGATGCGTAAAGCACGCAGCGATGGAGCGGTGTTTCCTACTGGAACATGCCAATCGCTGCTAATGGGCAATGAGAGACAGAAGACTCCGACTGGACACAGAGACCCGCAGTCGGCTTTTAGTTAACGCGCACGCTGCGAATTTTTATTGTTCAACAACGCACAGGAGAAATCTCCCACCGGCACCACCTTGGAGGTCAAGATCCATTGCCATATATACGGGATGGACAGTGAACGGTTGTGCAGCGCGAGCAGTCGGTTTTTTCAACCAAGAAACTCGCTAGCAGACGCTGCCTGCGTCGGCGTCGCGAGGCGAGAGGGGGGTAGCGTAGGAGAGGAGAGAGAGGGGGGGATGCGCATGCGCAGTGGGGGTGTGGACGCTGTGGGCAGGGATGCCTAGAGGAGGGAGGGGGGAGCGTATTAGAGGAGAGAGAGGGGGGGACGGGCATGCGCAGTGGGAGCGCAGGGAGGGATGCCTAGAGGAGAGAGAGAGGGGGGAGCGTAGGAGGGGAGAGAGGAGGGGAGGCGCATGCGCAGTGAGGGTGTGGTTGCCGCGGGGAGGGATGCCTAGAGGAGAGAGAGGGAGAGAGGAGGTTTTTTATTTATATTTTTTAAAGGGCTTGCGCATGCGCAGTATGGGTGGTCACGCCGCCCACCACCACCACCGGATTAAGCTTCGCCATAAGATGCTTCACATCTAACACCTACCGGCGCGTACCTCCTCAACCTATGCTCCTCCTCCGCGGACAACGCTGGACAACGCCGGACAACGCGGGACAACGCCGGACAACGCCGGATGCCTGACATAGCCCGACTATGAAATGCATTCGCAATTAAAAGCCGGCAGATCCCACGCACTGTGGGAATCGATGTAATGCGAAGCAGCCAGGAAGGAGCAAATCATGCTTTACATAATTTGCATGTCATGTTTTACATGTTAGGACCTGTCATTTATGTTCCTCACACAGTCACGTCGCGCAATACCAATTTCGGTGTATATCAAGCTAGCGAACTGGACGCTAGCGCACCATGAGCGTGGAATGTAAATGGCGTTGTAGATGACATGCATGCCAAGATTTTCATGTTACCACCTGCCAGTTATGTTCGTTATACAGTCATGTCACTCAATACCAAATTTGGTGTATACCAAGCTAACGAAACGGCCGCGAGCACGCCATGAGCGTGGCATGTAAATCATGTTGTTCATGACATGCACGTCGTTATTTCCATATTACCACTTGTCATTTACGCTCGTCATACAGTCACGTCACTGAATACCAAGTTTGGTGTATATCAAGCTGATGAAACGGCCGCGAGCGCGTCATGAGCGTGGAATGCAAGTCATGTCGCTCATGACAAGTCATGATTTCCATATTACCACTTGTCATTTATGTTCGTCATACAGTCATGTCACTCAACACCAAATTTGGTGTATCTCAAGCTAACGAAACGGCCGCGGGCACGCCATGAGCGTGGCATGCAAGTCATGTCGCACGTGACAAGTCATGATTTCCATATTACCACTTGTCCTTTATGTTCGTCATACAATCACGTCACTCAATACAAAGTTTGGTGTAGATCAAGCTAACGAAATGGCCGCGAGCGCGCCATGAGCGTGGCATGTAAATCATGTTGTTCATGACATGCACGTCGTTATTTGCATATTACCACCTGTCATTTATGTTCGTCATACAGTCACGTCACTCAATCTCAAATTTGGTGTATATCAAGCTAACGAAACGGCCGCGAGCGCGCCATGAGCGTGGCATGTAAATCATACTTTTCATGACAAGTTAGTCATTATTTTCATGATACGACCAGCCATTTATGTTTGTCATACAGTCATGTTATGCCATACCAAATTTGGTAAACATCCCATTAACTGTACGGCCAGGAGAGCACAAAGTCGTAGGCGGCTAGATAGATAGATAGATAGATAGATAGATAGATAGATAGATAGATAGATAGATAGATAGATAGATAGATAGATAGATAGATAGATAGATAGATAGATAGATAGATAGATAGATAGATAGATAGATAGATAGATAGATAGATAGATAGATAGATAGATACGCTCAAAGTCGCCGAAGTTCGCTAAGAAATGCTTCGCATTTAAAAGGCCTTCCTGTCATTTACTTTGCAGGGAACATAGACACAGACAAACCTCCAATTATTGGAATGAAAAAAAAGATCACAACAAATGAGACGGCCTTCCCCATCAACATGTAGCGACATCAAAGTGTGGTTCAACCGCTTTCTAACTAATAAAAAGCATCCAGCGGAAGCACCACGTGCTTGGCTAATGTACACATCATAATCACCAAAAACTCCCAGTGCAAGGTTAGCATCACTAGCAGACGAAATCTTAGTCTCTTGCACTGCCGCTACGTCAATGCTATACTGCTCAAGCACGTGGCGCAACTGCCACTGACGCCTTACATTTCTCAGGCCACGTACGTTGAGTGTCGCTACACACATGGGAAAGGTAAGCGCGGTAGCCATTTTGCTCACTTAAAACTTTTGTTGTTCGCCTTTAGCCACAGGGCAACCTGCGGCTTTACCTCCTTTGCACTTCTTAGCAGCACTTTCTTGAGGACGCTGGCATAGGCGACGCGTTCCTCGGTCCCCAAAGGACACGAAACGTGGACCACACGAGGACACTTGCTCGGTCGTGTCTGAAGCACTCGTTGTTGCTTCATCGCTGACCGGTGCATGACGCTTCCTTGTCTGGCTGCTATCCATTGCCTCTTGTTCCTCGTCGTCAGGAGGCTTTTCTTTAAGGTCTTCCAGGTCATGTTCTCCTGCAGCGCTCACTTCACTCACGTCTTCACTGATGCCTTTAGCAACGTTATTGTGAGTGCTGGGGATGGCCTCCACGGACACGTGCTCAGCTTCCTTTGAACCATCTGCTGCTTCTCCCGCTGCTTCTCCTGTCGCATCAACTACCTCAGTAGCATCCATTAGATGGTCCAGATGCGGCTCTTCTGCGCTAGATTGGCCAGAACGAAGTTTGTTGGCGTAAGTCGACACGCAGGCATCCGACGAATGACCAAATCGATGGCACTGCAAGCACCTCGGTGTTTTGCATTGTCGGCGGACATGCCCAACTCGCTTGCAACGAAGACACAGCGGAGGCCTACCGGGAATAAGTACGAGGCACTGGTGACCGTAGGTAGTCATAATATGTGGTATTGAGCTCACAGTGATGGTGTCCTTGAGCTCCAAGGCAACGTCCCTGTTTGTTGTCATCCACTGTTCCATTCCAGCACACCTCCATGCCTCTCTCTCTACGGACTTCACCACACCATAAGATTGGAACACCTCTTCAACACGTCGTGCTTCAAGATGAGGTGGAAGCCAAAGGAGCTTTAGCCTAATATTCTTGGTCTCCGGATCTAGCACCATGCACTTCCGTCCTTTTTACCCGGAGCTCACCCCGAGTGACGAGTTTCTGCTTCGCCGTGCTGCTTGCACAGGTAACCATCCACACATGGCTCATTTGATATTGTCCGACACCTATGATGTCCGCTGTGGTCACCACTTCGAGCAGAGCGTCACGGAAGTCTTACATGGTATTCTTATACCCCTGTCACACGGGCAGCGTTAACCGCGGTTAAGCTAACTACGGTTACGGTTAACCACGGTTAAGAGGTAACTACACGGCAGACGTAACCGTAGTTAGTCTCCTAACCATGGTTATCGCAAACCGAGCTAGGCAATCACGGTTTATGCTCGCAAACCGCAAACCGAGTAGTAGGCAAGATGGCGGACACCACTGCAGCGGCTTGTGCATCAGCGTCGGCGAGAATGACAACTCAAAGGCGCATCAACTGGACGCCACAACACGAGCGTTAATACGCGTGTGGGAGGACAATATCTAGCAGCAATACGCTCAAACACGCGGAATTCCTGCGCGCGCGCGCACACGCACACACACACACACACACACACACACACACACACACACACACACACACACACACACACACACACACACACACACACACACACACACACACACACACACACACACACACACACACACACACACACACACACACACACACAAACGAAGTGAATTGTCATCAGATCCAAGCCTCTCAGGTCGCACAAATCACGAACGTATACGCACGCAGACTCGATTACAAAAAGAGAAACACACAACACCACGTGAAGAATTCTCAGCGCAGCAAAGCCTCTCGGGTCCTTGCTCAACTCACGGGCGTACACGCACACTAACTGATTGATCACACACATAAAATATTGAGCTCACGGACGTACACGCACACTAACTCATCGATCACACACGCAAAACATAAATAAAGCACCTACAACACGAAACAACGAATTGTCAACACAACCCGCGTAGTTCGTAAGAAACGGATTGTCTCGACTAGTCATGGCTCTCACGATGGCTACGTTGCCAAGGTTGAAAGACTCTCCTTAAAAACGCCTGAAGTTCTCAATATTTACACCGTATTGAAGGCAAACAGTTATTGCACAACTTAGCGCGACATATGTGTGCATTCTAGTAGTATATTATTTGTTGTCGTCCACGAAAATTGCGTGCGAAATTTCGCTCACGCGATGACCACGTGATTGCACTGGTTTGCTAAACTGAGCCCGTGTAGCACTGGCAAACCGTGTTCGCGTTAACTGCGGTTAATCCTGTAAACCACGGTTAAGCATAACCGCAGTTAAAGCTGTCCGTGTGACAGAGGTATTACATGGTATTTATTACAAATGAGGTTTATGTATATACATAGCACGCAAAATACTTAAGGCTGCCTCCACAAATGTACAATAGCCATTACAAAACAAATTTCATGCAACACTGTGCTCTAAAAAGGTATTAGAGCAGTGCATTTTATGAACTGTGGATACCAGTCCGGCTGAAACTGTAGTTATTCATAGAAGTCTTTTAGCTGTACTGCTTGAAACTGCGGTGCAAACTGACCCTATGCAAGCTTCATGTCGGGTAAGGAATCGCGTTAATGTGTGTTGTAAAGCGTTTTAGAGCAGTAAAGTAAGCACCAGGCGTCACGCAATGCGAATTGCGTAACGAGTGGGTGGTTCAGTGCTCCAACTCATTACAAAAGCCTGGGGCATAATTCTTCATCGTCGTCACCCACAGCGTCAACAAAGTGCACATAATGCGTCACAAGAGTGTAGCGGGTACCGCGCTTTTCCGCAGAATGAAGAATAATGGCATAGTAGACGCTTCCCCACTACACAAAAATTATGATGATTTATGGCGTAGTGGGTACATGCAAGTGGGCTGGTAATAGTTGCCCCAAGAGTGTTTAAAAAAGGTTTAGAAAGGCCGCTCTGCCAGCTTTCGCTGTGTCTGTGCTGCGCGTTCCGCGCAGGCCTGGCGGGTTTTTTTCGCTACCTTTCTCTCTCTCTGTGTACGTTCGCTGGCCTTCCATTTTTTTTTCTTTTTCTCTGTCTCTATATACTCGTTTTCCCCTCCTCCTTTCCCTCCTCCTCACCAACACTTTCACTTTCCACCCCCTTGATATAGTGTACTATACAAAGATATGCTATATACTCTTCTAGCGTGCGCGCATATTGCCCTTACAAAAATGCTTATAGATTTAATTAAGGCCAAATTGACTTTTCTCAATAGGATGTACTGTGTTTAAATTAAGCGCCTATTGACTTTTTCTATTGATTTTTCCAAGAAAATTGGCCGCCGTGTTTCTATTGAAATTCATTTTTGCTTGTCAACTGAGCCTCTTTTGTGCGAGTCAAAAGGAATTATTGACCAGCTATTGACCGTGTACTGAGTGTCAATTGAAAAAATTTAGGGGAGTGTATATTCAACCCTTATTGTGTTCAGTCAAAATCATCTGGTATGCAAGCGTGTTACGCAATTGTCAAAAATGGTGACTGAGCTCCTTCACGCTCAGGAACGTAGGCTATTTGCGAGATTTCTTGAAAATTAGGCACTTAAAGCAGTTGCTAGCCATAAGCAGTTGCTAGCCATAAGACTGATCATTCGGATTTACTTTGCCGAAGTTGAATGAAATTGTGCATACCGCCTTCGACACTTGCCCGAGCGAGAAGTTTTTTCTTGCGCGCGCTATTTCAATTGTTCAAAACACGTTCAGTCCCACGAACAAGGTAAAAAACTGGGCGAGAATCGCAAATTAGGACACCGGTACACAATTCACATTAATGACACCACATATGCACATGCACAGTGATGCAGATTGCCAACAGTTTTGATTTCTTCATTGTGTAAGTGGTTGCTGAACATGGGTGTTCTATAAATTGTTCAAGCCAAGAAGCAAAACAGAGATCTGTTAGCATCTATATTTATTTTTACGAAAACGCCAACAGAAACGAATGCCATCATTTAGTTGGTGTAGCGCCTCTGTCCGAATAACTAGGCCGAGGCTTACCTGTAAGAAATGCAAGAAAGATAGAAAATCTTGTTATAAAAATAAATTATCTAGAAGAGGACGGCTTAATAATGTAAAGCCCAATGAATAACGTAGTCGCATACTCATACAACATTTAATGCAGAATACTTTTTCAGTTTTCATAACTTTCAAATATAACGTACGAAGACAATGAAAAATGATAAACTTACCTTCAAAGATAATCAACCGAGGCACGTGGTCTGCAGATCCAGCAAATACAGCAAATGTTGATCCCAAATCAAGGTGACGGCGTCTATCTCTGCAGTTTTGCAGAAAGGAAGCTGCGATGGAGTTTTGCATGTAAGCTGACGTGTCCATTTTTCCGCAGGAAAGTTGCGATGCTGGGTCTGATGAACAGCCGTGCCGCCGAAACAGATGTCCATGTACCGTCACAATTGCAGCACTTGCAGCGAAGTAGCTTCTTCACATTGGCGCTGATAGCCTGTGTAAATCGCGGCACTCGCTGTCCACGAAATCAGAGCTAGAATACTCACAAGTGACCAACACGAGCCGCACTCGTGACTCCGGTGAGCGATACTGAAGAAAAAAGTGCGGCTTGGAGGGATACACAACCAGCGCGAAGCGACCGTTTCGAATTTGCACTTTACACGGGTGTATCTCGCAGTAAATATTGTGAAGTTTATTTGTGGACTAAGTTTCAAGTTTTCATAACCCAATGTTAGCACCCTATAAATTATTATTTTCTGGCGCTATTTTCTTGATCGCAACAGTAGAAGGGCAGAGGCGCCTTCTTTTCACCCGTCCAGTGGCCGTTTGCAACATGCGTTCTCGGAATTCTTCACCCCTGATACCCCTGAGGTAGGGTGGCTTACCCGAGGGTCCCGCCACGTTAGGGTGGCTAGCCACGTGCAACCAGTGTTGTACGCGTTCCTCTAAAACAGGAACGAAAGCTCGTTCCTCGTTCCTCCCCTATTTCGGAACGAGTTCCCGTTACAAGTTCCTCAAATGCAAAAGGAACTCGTTACAGTTTCATTAGAGTTTTTAATAAATATATAGTGCCGGATAATCCTGATGCAATATAAAGTGGCCAATTTAAGGCTCCCATCAAGCTACACATATCAAACGAATTTTACGTTGCCGAGAGCAGGTTATACATAGGTAAAGAAATCTAAATAAACGCTCCTAGACATTTTTTTTCGAGACCACCGGCCATATACTACAACATGTAACTGCAACTGCCGTGCTCGTCTATTTCAAGTCCAACACATGTGGCACTTTTCAACGTCGTTCTTCAAAGGCGCAGTCAGGTTACTGCCCTTCACATATTCAAATAGAAATCTCCACCAATGCGCCAATATAATTGAATTTTTGCACAGGAAATCGCATCGATAGGGAGAATACTTAGGCATTTAATGAGTGCTGATTCAATAATTCAGTGTGAGCGGAAAATAATGTACAGGATGCACATTTGCGCCTTAGTAAAGTCCCCGGTTCACAGCCAGCGAACATATTTCTGTATATTTCATCGTATGTCTTTCTATTTTTTGCTATCTTTCTTGCCTTTCTTTCTCTATATTTTTCTCTTTCTCTTTTTTTATATATTTTTTTTATTTCTCTCTTCCTCTGTGTGTACGTTGGCTTGCCTTCTATCTTTTTTCTTTTCATTTTTCTCTGTCTCTCTATACTTGTTTTCCCCTCCCCTTTCCCTCCTCCTCACCATCACTTCTCCTTCCCACCCCCCTTGATATACTGTACTATACAAGGATACGCTATACATTTCTAGCCTGCGCGCATGTTGCAGAAAAACGCATAGCCAATAATTTCCTTATCATCCTACTTCATAAGTATATGGCCACTCAGCTAAGAGATGTATACGAGCAAATGGAAAGTCAGGCAGAACGATATATTGCATTGGTGAAGTGTTTATCCTTACCACCGTTATAGCGTATAATGGGAAATGACAGTTATTTGATGTATTCGCTGTAGACATGTATGCGAATTCTTCAGTACTATCTCTTCGTCGTTGGGTCGCGATACGAGCAGAATGAACATATTAATTCTCATCTGTATCGAATTGCTTCAAAGTACCATGCCTATGTTGAATCAATACCATGAAAGAAAAAGAAAACCAGATAGCCGAGTGGTTATGACGCTCGCCTTCGGATCGTGGACTGGATAGGCGGTGTCGAATCTCCCCTCGCCGAAAACATTTTGAAGCCAAGAATTTATCTCTTTCTCTATATCCCTTCCTTTCGCTTTCTCTGTACTCGTTCTCTCGCCCCATCAGAGTTATTGCATCCCACCCCGGACAAATGAGCGCCCATGTTCTTGGAGAGAAGCAGAAGAGGATGGCGATGAGGAAGAATGCGTACCGGTTCATGATGATGATAATTTGCTTTCTACGACACGTGGAAACCTCAAGCATAACATCTCTGCTGTAAAAAATCAGCTGTTCCTCCAGCATGTGGTCAGTCACGGCGTCTTTCGCTTCCCTGTGCCCCCCGGCGGGTGCCTTGAAGTAAAAACCTGGATGCATCGTACTCACGTGATAGACGAGCGCTAGATTTTCGCGCCTCACAGGGTCGGCCATCCGCCCTGTTCTGCATGATGTGCTGCGTGCGTGCGCCTATTGAATGCCGTGGAACGTTTACAGAAGGAACGCCGTTCCCTCTACCGTTCCTGCCTAAAAGTAACGAGTTACCGTTACAGTTCCACCGATCCTGAATGGAACGGTGGCGTTCGTCCGTTCCTCCCAAAAGGAACTAGTTCCTGGAACGTCGTTCCTTGGAACGCCGTTCCGTACAACACTGCGTGCAACCACCACCGCTCCCAACTTGCTCGACGGGCGAGATTCCGAACAATAGGGCGCGCCTACCTCCCTCCCCCCCCACATCTCCCCCACACAGGTGGACGAGTGCAGTGTGTCGTCCTCTCTCTTGTCCGTACGTGTGTCCTCGCGCTGATACTCGAAAGACGCGTTCGTCGGATTATTATTATTATTATTATTATTATTATTATTATTATTATTATTATTATTATTATTATTATTATTATTATTATTATTATTATTTGCATTGCGATAAACATTGAATGAACGATATTTTTGCTAATCTCGAAAGGCAAATTTTTTTTCGCATCAATGAGGCAAGTGCACGTGTCACACTTGACCGCTACACGCTAGTGTGTAGCAGATGGATATCCGTGAACGCAGTTCAGAAGTACGTGCGCCACACAGTCAGTACCTGAAAGCATTTGCTTATGTGTAGTTTTATGTAATACATCGCTTCTCCACGGAGTGCTGTAACCGTATTCATCACGCAGGGCCCGTATTGACGAATGCATCTTGCAGAAAAATATCCGTAAGAAAACTGCAGAACACACACACACACACGCACGCACGCGCGCGCGCGCACACACACACACACACACACACACACACACACACACACACACACACACACACACACAAGTTTTGTGCGCTCGGCTCCTGAAATGGATGCAGGTGTCAACATATCAGCTATCCCTCATTGAGAGTGCTCAATACTAGGTCAATTAAATGTGTAGTGACTGCGGTTCAGTTGAACCTTTCTTAATGTATGTCAATTAAATGCGTAGTGACTGCGGTTCAGTTGAACCTTTCTTACCGTATGTCAATTAAAAATGTAAATATTGAGAGTCAATTGAATTTTTCCAACCTCATATCAATTAAATTTTCAGTGAGTGCACTCATCAGAAGGTGCCGTTTAATTGACCATCTATTGAGTCAAAAAGACCTCGGTTCGTGGTCAATTGAAACTCGAAGTGCATTTTTGTAAGGGATGCAGAAAGACGCATAGCCAATAACTTTCTCAACATCCTACTTCATTAGTATTGGTCACAAAGCTAAGAGATGTATACGAGCAAATGGAAAGTCAGCCAGATTGGTATATTGCATTGGTGAGGTGTTTATTCTTACCACCATTCAAGCGTAGAATGGGAAATGGCAGTTATTTGATGTATTCGAATGCGACTTCTTCAGTTCTATGTGTTTGTCGTTGGGTCGCGATACGAGCAAAATGAACATATTAGTTCCCTGTCTGTATTGAATTGCTTCGAAGTACCATGCCTATGTTGAATAAATACCATGAAAGGAAAAAAAACCAGATATCCGAGTGGTTACGACGCTCGCGTTCAGGTCGTTGTCACGGAATGCCACTTTTTCGACCCCTCGTCACGCCGATTAACGCGCGCCGCACCCACCCCGCTGACTGACGCGCCGGCTTGGACGTGAAAAGAGTTGTTTCGTAGAGCCGCGAAGAGCAGCGGAAGGGAGTGTCGCTGCCGAAGTTGGCTCTTTGTTCAGTACCGCGGCGACGGCAGGTATACGGAAAGCCGCAGTGTGCCCCAAATTTTTGGACGGCAAAACTCTCGGCATAAGAATGGAGGCAAGATACATTCGCACGCTAGGAGCTGCACGTGCACGAGCCGCCTACGTGGGCACCTTAAACAGGTTGGCTAGTTTGATTAATGGAGAACCCTCCCCCAATTAAAAAGGGGCGTCGTAAATATTTTGAGGGCGGAGTTTGCGACAGTGGAATGCGCATGATTGGACCCATGTGGATGGTCCCTTTTTCCCCAGGAAGAGAGTGAGGGGACACGAAGGGGATTTAAGCGCAGGAGATCGCCCTGCTAATCAGTCTAGCTGCTTGACAAGCATGGAGTAGAAGTAGATCAACGAGTATCTCTCCTAGAAGTTTTTAGTGTGCGCTTTGTATCGGCTGGCCACCTAAACTTAGCCGTTCGCCTAGTTGAGACACGTCTGCATCGTAGGCATCGGGACTTCAATCTCGGGTTAGCTCAACCTGCCCGAGATCTCCTTCAAGCGCTAACTCCCGGAAACATCGGCGTTGCAACTCGGACCCACCGTCATTGGAGTCGTGCCAGATATCTTCGGGACTTCTCGCATCCGATCGTCGTGGACGCAACGCTGCCGGTCATCACACGTATGCCTTCACCTGTTTATACCATCGAACTTTCCCGCCTTTATTGTTTAGTTGATTTCATTGTTAGTTTAGCGTTAATTGATCTTGTGTATTTTGTGAGCTGATTGTTTAAGTATTTGTATATTGTTAGTTCTTTTGAAGTGTTGTAATTAGAGTTCTTGTGCCGCAATAGCTAGAGTAAAGCTGTTGTTTTGTCCAAACACGTCTCCGATCTCTTCACTGTTTCTACTTGCGTACGGAACGACCGAACCCGCTGTCATTCCCGTCGCCGACTTCGCGCTGGCGACGCTGAGTGATAGCAAAACCGTAACAGTCGTGGATAGGCGGTGTCGAACCTCGCCTCACCGAAAACATTTTGTAGCCAAGAATTTATCTCTTTCTCTATATACCTTCCTTTTGCTCTCTCTCTGTCCTCGTTCTCTCGCCCCATGAGAGTTATTGCATCCCGCGCCGGACAAATCAGCGCTCGTGTTCTGGGAGAGAAGCAGAAGAGGATGGCGATGACGAGGAGAGTGCGTACCGGTTCATGATGATGACAATTTTCTTTCTAGGACACATGGAAACCTCGAGCATAACCTAATTAGACCTTTCGTTTCAATTTATAGCGCTTACCAATAAGCTGCCTAAGCTTGTCAATAGGTACCATTAACTGAAACATCAGAGTGTAAAAAATCAACGGTTCCTCCCGCACGTGGTCAGTATCGGCGTCTTTCGCTTCCCAGCCCCCCTCCCCCCGGCGGGCGCCTTGAAGTAAACACCAGGATGCATCGTATAGTCACGTGATAGGCGAGCGCTACATTTTCGCGCATCGCACGGTCGCCCATCCGCCCTGTTCTGCATGATGTGCTGCGTGCGTGCGCCTGTTGAATGCCGTGGAATGTTTACAGAAGGAACGCCGTTCCCTCAACCGTTCCTGCTTAAATGTAACGAGTTACCGTTACAGTTCCACCGATCCTGAATGGAACGGTGGCGTTCCTCCGTTCCTGCCAAAAGGAACTAGTTCCTGGAACGTCGTTCCTTGGAACGCCGTTCCGTACAACACTGTCACCATGCTAGGGTGCCTAGAAATGGGTGGTGTTGAAACAGGCCGCTCCAAGCTGGCCCCATAAGCGATCCCGCAGTGGTGGCGCTTTAGTCGGAGGCACCGCCAGCTTGCTCTGTGGGAATGAACTCGCGTCGGTCGTTTCTAGATTTTTGCCGGTGAAAAAAAGCTTCATTAGCGTGAGAATACAACAATTTTCCGAATTAATAATACATTCGTCTGACTAGGGCATCACTTGACACAATGGTAGCTTCGGCTAGTTGGTGATTTAGCGTACACATATTTGTACAGTGAAGAATGGACGAGGACGTGTGAGAGAATACAACACTGGCGCTGGCGTTGTGTCCCCTCATCTCTCCTCGTTCATTTTGCGCTGTACAGATATGCCGATGGAGAATGACAGCATTATGCGAACCTGTTGCCGAATAACAGATGAAGCAAGCCTGGCGTAATTCAACCCTCCACATTGCCACCATTCTTCAAACAAGTGTTATTTAGTATGTACCACTGTTTAGATGTTTGGTGAAGGCAAAATAATTTACGGGCTCAGAAGATTCATCTACGCCTCAACGGTGTACAATAGAAAGCTTGTTCCGGCGGTTTGGTTATGTCTTTGAAGACGTTTCCAACAACATTATCGCCTTCTAACCTCACATGCACGTTATAATCACTCGAACTACTAATTGTGCCTTGATAGTTCGAGTTGCTGTGTCCATAATTGCTTTGCCCTTTACTCAATGCATTTGCGTCAGTGGCGGAACCATAGGGTGGCGGAGGGAGATGGAGAGGTCAGCCCCCCCCCCCCCCCTCCCCCCGAAATGTTTCAGTTTCGTCTGCGTATACATATACGCACACATACAAACGCGCCCATGACCATACATATATAGTATGGTTGAACCCCCACCCCCACCACGGAAAAAAATATTTGGCTATACGCTACTGATCTACATTACACTTCAGGGCGCACCATCAAGGAACCACTATGCTCAAACACTTGGTTACATGGTTTCAACGGAAGCCTATCCACATCAGTTTAGCAGCAAATTGGTGTTCTTTTATGTTATGCATGGCTTCTGTTCCTGTAATCTGTCATCTCTTTCTACATGGCTGAGCCCTTTCAAAAGAAAAAAAAAATGAACCCTGGCGGTGCAAAAAAAAAAAATGTAACCAGTGATTTCGTCAACGGGCCTTTTCCGGGTAGGTAGTCTGCGCATACGCGCCGGCCTCGAGGAGGCACGCGCCATGATTTTTGGTGGCCAAAACGCGACGACAGGCGCGGACCAAGCGACATCTGGTGTCACAAACATGACAATGTTTCCCCCCCAAAGAGAGGCGCGAATTGGGCGCGAATGCAGGCCTCCGAGATTGCGTACCGGCATACGGCGGACAATTTCGGAGTCCAAGGGCCACCAGCTTTGATTTCGGCGATCCCCGCTTGAGGTGCTGTTCGGACTAGGAAAAGGCCCATTACTATTTAAAGCTCGACGCAGCCAGTTTTGCGTGCCTGCGCGCCTGTTGGGGGGACGGAGGGGGCGGGGGGGGGCAATCCGGCGGCACCCGCTCTGGATTTAAGGTCATTGTTTACTGACGCACCGCACTTACTTTTCTCATCTGGTTGATGTGAGTTGTATTGCATTAGAAAACTTACGTTCTCCGCTTTCTAATGAGCACTGGAATTCTCGCCTATTCCGAAGTGTTATTTCATGGCAATGAAAATAGCGTGAGCAAAAAACAGCGTTCTTGCTGGACGAACCTCCGTTGCACTGCGAGTGCGGCAGAACTGTTCCACATAAAGAATTGAAATTTACTGAACCTTTTATTGCAGCGCTATGTATGGTTTCTGTGAAGAGTTACTGCGAGTAAAGCTATTAGAAATTGATGCAGGCGCCAATGAAATTGGGTAAAACAATGAGAGTTTATGAGTAAAAAAAATGTTTTTTTTTGCTTTTCAATTAAGAAAACAACAATATTCAAAGGGTTTCCACGCTGCAATGTATTTTACGTCTGCATAAAGTCATTTTGAGTTCTGATGAGCAGTTCATTAATTATAATTTTGGCGAATTATAGCTCTGCTTGTCTACTTAATCAGGCATTACCGACGAAGGGGCAAAACTATCGTAGCTGAAATTTTCAGGACAGCAGTGATTGAGCTGATTTTCCTGCTGGCCAGGTTCATGTAAATTAACTTTTTTTTACACTCTGATTCACAAAAAAAAACATTGCACATTAGCAGAGCCATATAGTGTCTTGTAATTACCAGTACTCACTAAATTTACGAAAGTGCTTGAAACAAGACATCTTTTTGTTGAAACAAAACTGTTTGTTTTTTTTATGTTGGTGTCATCTGTGAAAAAAAAAGAAAAGCCGTTTCACGTCTGTACCAACGTTTGTGAAATGTGGCGCAACTGAACATTACTAAGCCGGCAAAATACAGTTGGGTTATCTCTCCAGACTTCAGTGCTTGCTTCAGTCGCTAAGTCTAGCTGCCATGGCTTCAATGCACAATGTAATCAAAGAAAGAAAGAAAGCCACTCACGCTCCAGTGTTGTATTCTCTCACACGTCCTCGTCCATTTTTCACTGTACAAATATGTCTACGCTAAATCACCAACTAGCCGAAGCTACCATTCTATCAAGTGATGCCCCAATCAGGCGGATGTATTGTTAATTCGTGATATTGTTGTATGCTCACGCTAATGAAGCTTTTTTCCACCGGCACTATACACCATGGGCCCATGCGAGGAAGCCAGCAGGTGCAGATTAAGAAAGTTCAAGAAATTCATCGATTGCTCGCCTTTGTGCACAGGTGACTGTCGAGGCGTTTTTGTAGTGCAAACAGGACTTACCTTCGCTTCCTCGAATTTTTGAGACTGTACGGCTATACCAAGAAACCTGCTTTCCCCACGCGGTGAGGTGACGAGTATTTGACAGGGTATGTCGCCGGTTGAACGATAGGCTGGCTTTGCTTTCCAGGAAGAATATTTTCCTTCAAAACTTTTCGTTCCCTGACAGCTTTTCTGGCTTTAAGGGTGTTCACCCCTCCACATTCCAGCGAAGGCGCGAAATCAGCACCAAGGCTTATCACAGCATGTTGCAGGAATGTCACGCCTCGTTGTAGTTCCCTCTTGCACTGAGAGAAAGGGGGGAAACTAAAGATAGCGATGAGCGGTGACTGGAAAAAAAAAATATTTGTCTGCTAGTCTGTGGTAGAGGCTTTCGTGTGGAAAACAAACTTGCTCGCGCATGCGTTAACTATTTGGCAAGCTGTCAATTAGCGAGTCTTATAACCAGGACTGCAGCGAAAAGAGCGGATGGCTGCATGAACAAAGCCTTCCCAGCCGCATGCAGCAGAACACATCAGCAAAGGTGAACATTTGGCAGAAGTCTGCCTTGGTTGAAGTTTTTTAATGTATCCAACAGAGCACATGTCACGTGTCGCGACGCCTGCAGAAGTTTTGAAAGAAAGTTTCAGTAGGCTTTCTTGTCGTTCAAATACGTATTTACCGGCGTATTAATGACACTCGCATAATGGTAACACATCCGCTTTCTTAATTTCTTTCGAAATTTTTTCTCGAAAATCACTGATGTGACTGCCACTCACTTGTTGCAGTTCACAGCAACGTATCTTTCAGATAAGTAGCAGAAATTAAGCTTGGGCAGCGCGAAATAGTTAAACGAGTCTAATAACCTCTACACAACTAAATTGAGCAAATGATCTGTTTGCTCATGTAGATCACGTGATATCTTATTTCTGGGCACCCTTACATTCTCGACATGTAAAGAAAGATTAGAAGGTGAACCTCCCCTTAGCGATCTCTTACGCTCCAATAATCTCTGGTTAATGCAGCGTCCCGTCGTTCCAGCGTAGAAGAGGTCGCAGCTGAAAGGGACATTATATACTACACTTGTGCGGCAACCAGTGAATTTGTTTCTGTGTACTACGAAACAAACATTGATCTGCTTCTTTTCTTTTACTGCCTCATTCTGCACTGCGGCCCAAATTTTACCTAGCTTACTGGCAGCCGCCAAAGCAACATTAACGCCGTATCAACTTCCTACTTTTTTTATCCTGGGAAACACGCAATGGATGTACGGTATGCCTACGATAAGTTTCTTCCTATCGCTTTCTGGAACCACGTTCGGACTTAGCATAACGGACTTCTTTAAACGTTCAGCGACAGTGGCCACTGGAACAAGAGGATAACCTACATCTACAAGATGCGTAACCTGTGCGCTACAGCTATCATTAATTTTGTGCTCACATGACTTCGTGAGCGCCGGCTTAAGACGAGACATGGATACCGTTTTCTACAACCTGCGAGGGCTTCGACGAGAAATTTAACAGCGGTTTTGAAGATTTTGGAGACTACTGCCAGCAAACGTGGTTCTTCTCGTAACGTTAAGGAAACATCTCGAAATTTTATTCCATTATTCTGAGCAATTCTTCAGTAAAGTTTAGTCCTCCTCCATTTATATCAACTTTTTTCGCTCACTGAGGTTACCACGGTTTCAAAGTCCTCACCACTACAAAAAATCAAGTAATCGTCCACGTAACGAAATACCTTAATAATAGAATTACGTAAGGCGCCTTGCAAATGTTTGTCAATCTTGCTAAGGTATACAGCACTACACAGTAAACCAGTTTGCACCCTTAAGGGTTTTTTTGCCGTGTCTATAACTAACACCTTTACACCCTAGGAAAAGGGTGTGTTCAGGTATCAAAACACCCACATCATAGGGTGTTTCGAATGGCCTAAACACCCTTATCGCTGAAAAAAAACGAGAAAACTAAAACCTATCATTCAGGGAACGTGCAATCACAGTTGACATTAGCATAGAAAGTGCACGCGCGCGCCAGACCATACACACAACAGAGCGTATTATAAACTATCCCGTGGACTCTGCGACGCGCTACACAGCCTTGAAGTGACCATCTGGTATATATAGCCATAGTATCTTAAGCCGCCGATCAGTGCCGATGGGAATATTCCTGTTCCCTGTAAGTGAGCACTAAACATCAAGAGAATAGGCGTAAATTTATAGTATGCTTGTAGAATACCCTCAAAGAGACATATCTTTTAATCTAAACTCGCCTAAGGTGCAACGACTCTTTAATCAGAGAGTCGCATTTATCATCTGGTACGCTGTTGTATGGGACATGGGTGTTTCGATAACACAAAACACCCTTACCCCCTAAAGGGTGTTTTCCCCAGAACATCACCCCTTAAGGGCTATTTGGGGAAGCAAAACACCCTTACACCCTAATTTTGCAAATTTTGGTTAGACAAAAGGGTGTTTTGCCTACTTTGAAACACCCTTAAGGGTGCAAAGTGGTTTACAGTGTAAGAACAGAAGTGAGCCACTGCATCTTCCTAATTTTTGCACATAAACGTCTT